>WNWK01004878.1:0-130801 GCA_009830355.1 Cherax destructor
ACACTGCTGTCAGTGTCCTCGGTGAGGAACACTGCTGTCAGTGTCCTCGGTGAGGAACACTGCTGTCAGTGTCCTCAGTGAGGAACACTGCTGTCAGTGTCCTCGGTGAGGAACACTGCTGTCAGTGTCCTCAGTGAGGAACACTGCTGTCAGTGTCCTCGGTGAGGAAGCACTGCTGTCAGTATCTTCAGTGAGGAACACTGCTGTCAGTGTCCTCAGTGAGAGATTACACTGTTCTGTCAGTGTCCTCAGTGAGGGATTACACTGTTCTGTCAGTGTCCTCAGTGAGGGATTACACTGTTCTGTCAGTGTCCTCAGTGAGGAGCACTACTGTCAGTGTCCTCAGTGAGGGATTACACTGTTCTGTCAGTGTCCTCAGTGAGGAACACTGCTGTCAGTGTCCTCAGTGAGGAACACTGCTGTCAGTGTCCTCAGTGAGGAACACTGCTGTCAGTGTCCTCAGTGAGGAACACTGCTGTCAGTGTCCTCAGTGAGGAACACTGCTGTCAGTGTCCTCAGTGAGGAACACTGCTGTCAGTGTCCTCAGTGAGGGATTACACTGTTCTGTCAGTGTCCTCAGTGAGAGATTACACTGTTCTGTCAGTGTCCTCAGTGAGGGATTACACTGTTCTGTCAGTGTCCTCAGTGAGGGATTACACTGTTCTGTCAGTGTCCTCAGTGAGGGATTACACTGTTCTGTCAGTGTCCTCAGTGAGGGATTACACTGTTCTGTCAGTGTCCTCAGTGAGGGATTACACTGTTCTGTCAGTGTCCTCAGTGAGGGATTACACTGTTCTGTCAGTGTCCTCAGTGAGGGATTACACTGTTCTGTCAGTGTCCTCAGTGAGGGATTACACTGTTCTGTCAGTGTCCTCAGTGAGGGATTACACTGTTCTGTCAGTGTCCTCAGTGAGGGATTACACTGTTCTGTCAGTGTCCTCAGTGAGGGATTACACTGTTCTGTCAGTGTCCTCAGTGAGGGATTACACCGGGTGGAAACATTGGGTGTTTCCTTACACCTGCTGTCCCAGTTCACCTAGCAAGTAGGTACCTGGGTGTTAGTGGACTGGTGTGGGTGGCATCCTGAGGGACAAAATTGAAGGACCACAGTGGAAATAAGACAGACAGTCCTTGAAGACGCACTGACTTTCTTGCGTTATCCTGCATGGCTAACCCTCCGGGATTAAAAAATCCGTCGGCCGTCTCCCACCGAGGCAGGGTGACCCAAAAAGTAAGAAAATCCCCAAAAAGAAAATACTTTCATCATCATTCAACACTTTCACCACACACATACATAATCACTGTCTTTGCAGAGGCGCTCAGATACGACAGTTGAGAAAAGTCCCTCCCAGCTGTCACTATCCCAGACCCCTCCTTTAAAGTGCAGGCATTGTACTTCCCATTTCCAGGACTCAAGTCCAACTAAATCAATTAACTGGTTTCCCTGATCCCTTCACAAAATGTTACCCTGCTCACACTCCAACAGATCGTCATGTCCCAAAAACCATTCGTCTCCATTCACTCCTATCTAACACGCTCACACATGCTTGCTGGAAGTCCAAGCCCCTCGCCCACAAAACCTCCTTTACCCCTTCCCTCCAACCTTTTCTAGGACGACCCCTACCCCGCCTTCCTTCCCCTACAGATTTATACGCTCTCCAAGTCATTCTACTTTGATCCATTCTCTCTAAATGACCAAACCACCTCAACAACCCCTCTTCAGCCCTCTGACAAATACTTTTAGTAACTCCACACCTTCTCCTAATTTCCACATTCCGAATTTTCTGCATAATATTTACACCACACATTGCCCTTAGACAGGACATCTCCACTGCCTCCAGCCTCCTCCTCGCTGCAGCATTTGCAACCCATGCTTCACACCCATATAAGAGTGTTGGTACCACTATACTTTCGTACATTCCCTTCTTTGCCTCCATGGATAACGTTTTTTGTATCCACAGATACCTCAATGCACCACTCACCTTTTTTCCTTCATCAATTCTATGGTTAACCTCATCCTTCATAAACCCATCCGCTGACACGTCAACTCCCAAATATCTGAAAACATTTACTTCTTCCATAATCCCTCTCTCCAATGTGATATCCAATTTTTCTTTATTTAAATCGTTTGATACCCTCATCACCTTACTCTTATCTATGTTCACTTTTAACTTTCTACCTTTACACACTCTCCCAAACTCGTCCACTAACCTTTGCAACTTTTCTTTAGAATCTCCCATAAGCACAGTATCATCAGCAAAAAGTAACTGTGTCAACTCCCATTTTGCATTTAATTCTCCATAATTTAATCCACCCTCTCCCCAACACCCTAGCATTTACTTCTTTTACAACCCCATCTATAAATATATTAAACAACCATGGTGACATTACACATCCCTGTCTAAGACCTACTTTTACCGGGAAGTAATCTCCTCTCCTACACACCCTAACCTGAGCCTCACTATCCTCATAAAAACTCTTTACAGCCTTCAGTAACTTACTACCTATTCCATACACTTGCAACATTTGCCACATTGCTCCCCTATCCACTCTATCATATGCCTTTTCTAAATCCATAAATGCAATAAAACTTCTCTACCTTTATCTAAATACTGTTCACATATATGCTTCACTGTAAACACTTGATCTACACATCCCCTACCCACTCTAAAGCCTCCTTGCTCATCTGCAATCCTACTCTCTGTCTTACCTCTAATTCTTTCAATAATAACCCTGCCATACACTTTACCTGGTATACTCAGTAAACTTATTCCCTATAATTTTTACACTCTCTTTATCCCCCTTCCCTTTATATAAAGGAACTATACATGCTCTCTGCCAATCCCTAGGTACCTTCCCCTCTTTCATACATTTATTAAACAAAAATACCAACCACTCCAGCACTATATCCCCCCCTGCTTTTAACATTTTTGTCATGATTCCGTCAATTCCAGCTGCTTTACCCCCTTTCATTCTACGTAATGCCTCACGCACCTCCCCCACACTCACATCCTGCTCTTCTTCACTCCTAAACGATGTTGTACCTCCCTGACCAGTACATGAAATTACCGCCTCCTTTTTCATCGACATTTAAAAGTTCCTCAAAATATTCCCGCCATCTACCCAATACCTCCAGCTCCCCATCTACTAACTCCCCTACTCTGTTTTTAACTGACAAATCCATTCGTTCCCTAGGCTTTCTTACCTTGTTTATCTCACTCCAAATTTTTTTCTTGTTTTCAGCAAAATTTCTTGACAGAGCCTCTCCCATTCTTTCATCCGCTCTTCTTTTGCACTCTCTCATCACTCTCTTCACCTTTCTTTTACTCTCCACATACTCTGCTCTTCTATTAACACTTCTGTTTTGTAAAAACCTCTCATAAGCTACCTTTTTCTCTTTTATCACACCCTTTACTTCTTCATTCCACCACTCACTCCTCTTTCCTCCTGCACCCACCCTCCTATAGCCACAAACTTCTGCCCTACATTCTAATACTGCATTTTTAAAACTATCCCAACTCTCTTCAACCCCCCCCACTACTCCTACTTGCACTAGCCCACCTTTCTGCCAATAGTTGCTTATATCACACCCTAACTTCCTCCTCCCTTAGTTTATACACTTTTACCTCTCTCTACTTGCTGTTGCCATTTTCTTTTGTCCCATCTACCTTTTACTCTAACTGTAGCTACAACCAAATAATGATCTGATATATCTGTTGCCCTCTATAAACATGTACATCCTGAAGCCTACTCAACAACCTTTTATCCACCAATACATAATCCAACAAACTACTTTCCTTACGTGCTATATCATACCTTGTATATTTATTTATCCTCTTTTTCATAAAATATGTATTACTTATTACCAAACCTCTTTCTACACATAGCTCAATTAATGGTTCCCCATTTACATTTACCCCTGTCACCCCAAATTTACCTACTACTCCATCCACAACATTTTTACCCACTTTAGCATTAAGATCCCCAACCACAATTACTCTCTCACTTGGTTCAAAACTCCCACACACTCACTCAACATTTCCCAAAATCTCTCTCTCCCTCTACACTTCTCTCTTCTCCAGGTGCATAAACACTTACTATAACCCACTTTTCACATCCAACCTTTATTTTACTCCACATAATCCTTGAATTTATACATTTATATTCCTTCTTTACCTGCTATAACTGATTATTCAACATTATTGCCACTCCTTCTTTAGCTCTAACTCTATTTGAAACCCCTGATCTAATCCCATTTATTTCTCCCCACTGAAACTCTCCTACCCCTTTTCAGCTTTGTCTCACTTAAAGCCAGAACATCCAGCTTCTTTTCATTCATAACATCTACAATCATCTCTTTCTTATCATTCGCACAACATCCACGCACATTCAAACATCCCACTTTGACGGTTTTCTTCTTCTTCTTTTTAGTAAGCTATACAGGAAAAGGGGTTACTAGCCCATTGTTCCCGGCATTTTAGTTGACTTTTACAACACGCATGGCTTACGGAGGAAAGATTCTTATTCCACTTCCCATGGATATGAAAGGGAAAAGCAATAAGAACAAGAACTATTAAGATAAAATCAAAGAAAACTCAGATGAGTGTGTATACATAAACGTGTACATGTTTGCGTAGTGTGACCTAAGTGTAAGTAGAAGTAGCAAGACGTACCTGAAATCTTGCATGTTTATGAGACAGAAAAAAGACACCAGCAATCCTACCATCATGTAAAACAATTTCAGGTTTCTGTTTCACAGTCACCTGGCAGGATGGTAGTACCTCCCTGGTGGTTGCTGTCTACCAACCTACTACCTATATATATATATATATATATATATATATATATATATATATATATATATATATATATATTCAGTTTTCTACAGAGAAAAGGCTGGACACTGGTTGACAACATTGAATTGTTGAAATTGACAAAATGGAAACTAGGATTGTTGCTGAGTCCAATTAAATGCCTGGGTAACTGTGTGACAGTCTGGCTGAGGGACTGACCACCTCAAATACTATTTCTCCAAGGTTGATGGCTCATTACATCATCTTTACTTCCCTACTACACCTGCTGCCTCCGTATTTGACTGAAGAAGCCTACTGTGTAGGCGAAGCGTCTCAGTCAACAATAAAGATACCCATCTATTGCACATGTGTCTTATTCTTTAAATTGTCGGAATTATATACCATTTCAACTAACTAGAAGGCAACCACCATCTCTCTCCCTACCATCCTTTGCTCATTGTATACAAAATATAATGAACACCTTGTTTTACAACATTATTTTCAATATGGAGTTGGTCGTTCATTTGCAGCTAAAAACAGCAGCAGTTCGTCGATGAATTGATTCATATAGCATCTGAACAGCATCTGAACAGCATCTGAACAGCATCTGAACAGCATCTGAACAGCATCTGAACAGCATCCAGGGAAAGTTTGAGCCATATCTGAAGAGTATCTATGTGATATAGGAGGAGGGTATGGGTACACATATCAGGTCACAGGTTGACCTAACCAACCAGTGATAATTTGAGTCATTCCTCACGCAAAACCTGCTCTAACTCTTCCATAGACGACAGTGGAGGAAATCAATGCCTGACTTGCTGTTCCAACTGACCCCACAGATGCTCCATAATATTTAGATTCGGTGATTGAGGGGACCAATCCAAGTGTTTGACATCACTTTCATGGTCTTCATGACAATTATGAACAACTCTAGTAGTCTTGGAAGACAGCGCAAAAAGGGACCTGTAGCACATTTAAAATGATTATTCAGTCATTCGACAGTTCGACAGTTCGACATACTTGGAGTATACCTGGAGAGGGTTTTGGGGATCAACGCCCCCGCGGTCTGTGACCAGACAATTCGACAGGTCATTCAGCAGGTGTTCATTAATTAATTTTAAGAACAAGAGGGTCAATTAAGGCCCCTTTAACCCCCGGTTAAATTTAATACCAAATATGCAAAATAACCACAGTGGACAAAATAGTGAAATTCCAAGCGCTTTCGTGATTTCTCACATTACTGTGATCTTACCGCATAGCTCACAAATGCTCCGTTAGAGCGTATATATGGAAAAGTTACGCTCGCTGGGATAAGCAAAGCTCTCATGGCGAACTATGTTCTGCATTCATGACCACAGGACTTGTTGCAAATTATGCAGTTGTCTGGTTGCTCATTATTACATAGCTAATAGTGATATGTGAGTGGCTAGGCTGGCCTCTCTTCATGATTGATCCTAATGGGATCCTGGAAGGTGTAAATGTAAGCCCTGATGTTTACATGGGATCCTGGAAAATGTGAGTGTAAGCTCCCAATGCTTACATGCGATCCTGCAAGGTGTGAATGTAAACCTTGATGTTTACATGGGATCCTGGAAGAGGGTGAATGTAAGCCTGATGATAACATGGGATCCTGGAAGGTGTGAATGTAAGCCCCCAATGTTTACATGGGATCCTGGAAGAAGGTGAATGCAAACCCTGATGTTTACATGGGATCCTATAAGAGGGTGAATGTAAGCCTGATGATAACATGGGATCCTGGAAGGTGTGAATGTAAGCCCCCAATAATTACATGGGATCCTGGAACAGCTGAATGGAAGCCTCTAGTGTTTACACTGGATGCTCCACCAGTGTGAAAGGCAGATCTAGTAAGACTTACAAGTGACTGAAGGGATGAACCTCGCGTAGTACACACGACAGCGTACAAACGATAGCGGGTTTAAACTTTCACGTTACGAGCGCTATCAGTGGCCAGAGCAGCTTCCCAAAAGCCTATCAATGCCTAAGCTTTCAATTAACTGTGATAAACCACTGAATCGTTTAAAGCTTTGAGCATCGCGTTTCTCACTCATCTGATATGGATTTAATGCAGCTCTGAAAGAGGTGTAGTTATTTAAGTTGTTAAAGCTCTGAATTATGACCCACTAGGGTTTAGCAGACGGAGTATTAAGCCTTCATTAGCCCTTGTACTTGTCCATTTATTATTATTATTAATACTATTACCAATCATCATTATTGTTTTAACAATAATTAATAATAATAATGAAGAAGAAGAAGAAGAAGAAGAAGAAGAAGAAGAAGAAGAAGAAGAAGAAGAAGAAGAAGAAGAAGAAGAAGAAGAAGAAGAAGAAGAAGAAGAAGAAGAAGAAGAACCCAGACATCCTGGCAGGTCTTCGTAGCTCCTACAAGACATTGAGTATTCCTGAGAGCCATCCTTCCACGCTATTAAGGAGCGGAAATACTTGAAGGATGTACCAAGGTCAACCACCACACACTATATCCTTCCTGTACCACATATATTGTAACCACCACACACTATACCCTTCCTGTACCACATATATAGTAACCACCACACACTATATCCTTCCTGTACCACATATATTGTAACCACCACACACTATATCCTTCCTGTACCATATATATTGTAACCACCACACACTATACCCTTCCTGTACCACATATATTGTAACCACCACACACTATATCCTTCCTGTACCACATATATTGTAACCACCACACACTATACTCTTCCTGTACCACATATATTGTAACCACCACACACTATACTCTTCCTGTACCACATATATTGTAACCACCACACACTATATCCTTCCTGTACCATATATATTGTAACCACCACACACTATACCCTTCCTGTACCACATATATTGTAACCACCACACACTATATTCTTCCTGTACCATATATATTGTAACCACCACACATTATACCCTTCCTGTACCACATATATTGTAACCACCACACACTATATCCTTCCTGTACCACATATATTGTAACCACCACACACTATACCCTTCCTGTACCATATATATTGTAACCACCACACACTATACCCTTCCTGTACCACATATATTGTAACCACCACACACTATACTCTTCCTGTACCACATATATTGTAACCACCACACACTATACCCTTCCTGTACCACATATATTGTAACCACCACACACTATACCCTTCCTGTACCACATATATTGTAACCACCACACACTATATCCTTCCTGTACCATATATATTGTAACCACCACACACTATACCCTTCCTGTACCACATATATTGTAACCACCACACACTATATTCTTCCTGTACCATATATATTGTAACCACCACACACTATACCCTTCCTGTACCACATATATTGTAACCACCACACACTATATCCTTCCTGTACCACATATATTGTAACCACCACACACTATACCCTTCCTGTACCACATATATTGTAACCACCACACACTATACCCTTCCTGTACCATATATATTGTAACCACCACACACTATACCCTTCCTGTACCACATATATTGTAACCACCACACACTATACTCTTCCTGTACCACATATATTGTAACCACCACACACTATACCCTTCCTGTACCACATATATTGTAACCACCACACACTATACCCTTCCTGTACCACATATATTGTAACCACCACACACTATACCCTTCCTGTACCACATATATTGTAACCACCACACACTATATCCTTCCTGTACCACATATATTGTAACCACCACACACTATACCCTTCCTGTACCATATATATTGTAACCACCACACACTATACCCTTCCTGTACCACATATATTGTAACCACCACACACTATACTCTTCCTGTACCACATATATTGTAACCACCACACACTATATCCTTCCTGTACCACATATATTGTAACCACCACACACTATACTCTTCCTGTACCATATATATTGTAACCACCACACACTATATTCTTCCTGTACCATATATATTGTAACCACCACACACTATATCCTTCCTGTACCATATATATTGTAACCACCACACACTATATCCTTCCTGTACCATATACATTGTAACCACCACACTATATCCTTCCTGTACCATATATATTGTAACCACCACACACTATATTCTTCCTGTACCATATATATTGTAACCACCACACACTATATTCTTCCTGTACCACATATATTGTAACCACCACACACTATATCCTTCCTGTACCATATATATTGTAACCACCACACACTATATCCTTCCTGTACCATATATATTGTAACCACCACACACTATATTCTTCCTGTACCATATATATTGTAACCACCACACACTATATTCTTCCTGTACCACATATATTGTAACCACCACACACTATATCCTTCCTGTACCATATATATTGTAACCACCACACACTATATCCTTCCTGTACCACATATATTGTAACCACCACACACTATATTCTTCCTGTACCACATATATTGTAACCACCACACACTATATCCTTCCTGTACCACATATATTGTAACCACCACACACTATATCCTTCCTGTACCACATACATTGTAACCACCACACACTATACTCTTCCTGTACCACATATATTGTAACCACCACACACTATACTCTTCCTGTACCACATATATTGTAACCACCACACACTATACTCTTCCTGTACCACATATATTTAACCACCACACACTATATCCTTCCTGTACCACATATATTGTAACCACCACACACTATATCCTTCCTGTACTACATATAACTGAGGTGCAATTTATGTGTCATCAGTCAGACACATATGTAACATTGCCTAGGTGCAACTAATAACTGTTCTTACACACACACACACACACACACACACACACACACGAGCTAAGTTGTCCTACAAGAAAGGTTAAGGAAATCCCTGACGACACTAGAGACAGGTTGGAACATGATAACGACATATAAATATGCAGGAATAGATAACGTGGACAGAACAGATGTTCCATGGGGACCAGAAACAAGGTCATAATTGAAGTTCGAAGACTCTATGAGTCAAAGGATGTTGAAGTATTTCTTCAGTCATAGATTGTAGAGTGGAATACTTAAAGCGACATAGTGGGCAGAACCACATATTTAAGACTAGTTTGAAAGCCTAGGATGCAGAAGAAGGACCTGTAGCAATCATAGGGGGGGCCAGGAGCAGACTCACCCTGCAACCACACAACAGGTGGTACCCCGCGCCCCGATGGCATGGTGGCTAGCGCTCTTGCTTCACGCACGGAGGGCCCGGGTTCAATTCCCGGCGGGGCCGAAACATTTCGAAGTGTTTCGTTACACACATACACACACAAACACATACAACAGGCCTAGTGTCTAATCGACATGTGCCTAGGACAAAATGGTAACTAACACACACACACACACACACACACTCGACCCCTGCAACCACAAATAGGTGAGTACAAATAGGTGAGTACACACACACACGTGCCAGTATTCTCACAGCAGAATATTTAGAGCGGTTCAGGCTGTGCTTTTAACATATCCGTTAAAACCTGCCCAAACAAATGTATATTTGATCCTTCGGTCTGCAGGCACTTTCCCTGGGGGACGGGGTGGGCGGGATGGGCGTGGGTGGGCTCGGTGGCGTGTTTTATAGAAGTTAAGCTCTCTCCTAAGCTTATCTCTTTCTATCACCCAACTCAGTGTATTTAAACCAAACACAAAATGTTGTTTTTAGTCAGAATATATATATATATATATATATATATATATATATATATATATATATATATATATATATATATATATATATATATATATATATGATAATAGAGTGCCATGTGGCCCTTGTGGTTACCTGTGGCACTTGTGATCCTTCCTGACACCTACACTGTGGCTCTTCCTGACCCCTAGGCTCCTGGCTGACTTCAAGAGGAAGTTGGACAGGTACCTAAAGTTAGTACCTGACCAGCCGGGATGTGGTTCATATGCCGGTTTACGTGCGACCAGCAGTAACAGCCTGGTTGATCAGTCCCTGATCCAACACGAAGCCTGGTCATGGAGAAGGTGAAAGAAAACCGCAGAGTATAGGCTAGGTGGTCAAAGACTGCAAAGCTCACTCAAGGAAAAGGATCTTGGGGTGAGTATAATACCGAGCACATCTCCTGAGGCGCACATCAACCAGATAACTGGTGCAGCATATGGGCGACTGGCAAACCTGAGAATAGCGTTCCGATACCTCAGTAAATAATCGTTCAAAACTCTGTACACCGTGTACGTCAGGTTCATATTGGAGTATACAGCACGAGTATGGAACCCACATCTGGCCAAGCACGTCAAGAAATTAGAGAAAGTGCAAAGGTTTGCAACGAGACTAGTCCCAGAGCTAAGAGGAATGTCCTACTAGGAGAGGTTAAGGGAAATCAACCTGACGACACTGGAGGACAGGAGGGATAGGGGAAGATATGATAACGACATATAAAATACTGTACTGAGAGGAATTGAAAAGGTGGGTAGGGACAGGATTTCTAGAGATGGAACACAGCAACAAAGGGTCACAACTGAAATGAAAACTCAGACGAGTCACAGGGATGTTAGGAAGTATTTCTTCAGCCATAGAGTTGTCAGGAAGTGGAACAATCTGGTGAGTGATGTAGCGGAGGCAGGATCCATACACAGCTTTAAGAAGAAAGCAGGGAGAGAGTGGACCTAGTAGTGACCAGCGCAGAGGACGGGCCAGGAGTCGTGAATCGACCCCTGCAACTACAAATAAGTGAGTACAAATAGGCGAGTGTACACACACACACACATTATGAATCGACCTCTTTAACCACAATTAGGTGAGTACACAGAAACACACACACACACATACATGATGGAATATGTGACAACAATATGCAAGGAAGCTGAGGAGAGGTTTGTACTCAAGGGTAACAGAAATAACGAGAAAGCCAGGATGAGCCCGTGGTTCACCCAGAGGTGTAGAGGCCAAAACCAAGTGTGATAGCGAATGGAAGAAGTATAGAAGACAGAGGACCCAGGAGAATAGGAGAGCAGTCGTAGAGCCAGAAATGAATATGCACAGGTAAGAATGGAGGCCCAACGACAATACGAAAATGACAGCAGCGAAAGCCAAATCCAAATCTCACCCGAAGCCAAAATCTCACCCGAAGCTGTTGTTCAGTCACATCAGGAGGAAACCATAGTCAAGGACCAGGTAATTAGGCTAAGGAAAGAAGGAAGATCACGATCACGACCACGAAGTATGTGAGGAACTCAACATGAGATTCAAAGAAGTGTTCACAGAGGAGACAGAAGGGCCTACAGAAAGGCGGAAAGGTGGTGTACACCATCAAGTGTTGGACACAATACATACAACCGAGGAAGAAGTGAAGAGGCTGCTGAGCGAGCTACATACCTCAAACACGATGGGGCCGGATAACATCTCTCCATGGGTCCTGAGAGAGGGAGCAGAGGTGCTGTGTGTACCACTAACAACAATATTCAACAAATCTATCGAAACAGGGCGACTACCTGAGGTATGGAAGACAGCAAATGTAGTACAAAATTTTAAAAAGAAGACAGACACCAAGCATTAAACTACAGACCAGTGTCACTGACATATATAGTATGCAAAGTCATGGAGAAGAATATCAGGAGAAGAGTGGTGGAGCACCTAGAAAGGAATGAGCTTATCAACGACAACCAACACGGTTTCAGGGACGGGAAATCCTGTGTCACAAACCTACTGGAGTTCTATGACAGGGTGACAGCAGTAAGACAAGAGAGAGAGAGGGGTGGGTAGATTGCGTTTTCTTGGACTGTAAGAAGGCGTTTGACACAGTACCACACAAGAGATTATTGCAAAAGCTAGAGGACCAGGCAGGGATAATAGGGAAGGCAATGCAATGGATCAGGGAATACCTATCGGGAAAACAACAGCGACTCATGGTACGTGACGAGGTGTCAGAGTGAGCGCCTGTGAGGAGCGGGGTTCCTCAGGGGTCAGTCCTAGGACCAGTGCTGTTTCTAGTATATGTGAACGACATGACTGATGAAATAGACTCAGAAGTGTCCCTGTTTGCAGATGATATGAAGTTCATGAGAAGAATTCAATCGGACGAGGACCAGGCAGAACTACAAAAGGATCTGGACAGGCTACAGGCCTGGTCCAGAAACTGGCTTCTGGAGTTCAACCTCACCAAGTATAAAGTCATGAAGATTGGAGAATGGCAAAGAAGACCGCAGACGGAGTACAGTCTAGGGGGCCAGAGACTACAAACCTCACTCAAGAAAAAGAATCTTGGTGTGAGTATAACACCAGGCACATCTCCTGAGGCGCACATCAACCAAATAACTGCTACAACATACAGGCGCTTAGCATACCTAAGAACAGGATTCCAACATCTCAATAAGGAATCGTTCAGGACCCTGTACACCGTGTACGTTAGGCCTATATTGGAGTATGCAGCACCACTTTGGAACCCACACCTAGCCAATCACGTAAGGAAATTAGAGAAAGTGCAAAGGTTTGCAACAAGACTAGCTCCAGAGCTAAGGGGCATGTCCTACGAGGAGAGGTTAAAGGAAATTGACATGACGAGACTGGAGGACAGGAGAGATAGGGGGGATATGATAACGACATATAAAATACTGAGAGGACTCGACAAGGTGGACAGAGACAGGATGTTTCAGAGATGGGACACAGCAACAAGGGGACACAGTTGGAAGTTGATGACTCAGATGAACCACAGGGATGTTAGGAAGTATTTCTTCAGTCACAGAGTTGTCAGGAAGTGGAATAGTCTGGAAAGTGATGTAGTGGAGGCAGGACTCATACATAGCTTTAAAAGAGGTATGATAAATCGCATGAAGCAGGAGTGACCCAGTAGCGACCAGTGAAGAGGCGGGGCCAGGAGCTTTGACTCGACCCCTGCAAGCACAACTAGGTGAGTACAAACACACACACACACACACACACACAACACCTAAAAAAAGAGAGAAGAATGTCAGTGACGCAAAGACTGACGCAACATACGCATTCCTTTCCGCATTCAGTGTGAGGGAGAGTGAGGAGGAAGGGGTGGGTGGGAAGTATGGGGGCGTGGGGGAGATATTGTAGGAGACATAGTGAGGTGGATTTGTTGGAGGTGGATCAGGGAGCGGAGGGGTGTGTGAGGGAGATGAGGTTAGGGAAGGGTAGGGATGGTTGCTGTGAGGGAGGGATGTGGGGAGGGGGTGGGGAAGGAAGGCAGGGGCTGGAATGTGAAAAACGTTGTTAATCTGACGCTGGTGATAGGTATCAATACTTACTTCAGGTGTCTCCCTCCCTCGACCGTCACTCTTGACAAATCACGCACAGATCGCCTTCAAACCTCCAGTGCTGATATTTAACCGCACTGCAAGCCTGTGTTGCACTCTGCACTATTCCCATCGTGTGCACTGAGACACAGGGATGAGCTGAAAGTCTGTCAGAAGACTGTCAACGAACATCTCAATACACTGTCTGTTTACTTATTCAAGACATTATGTGATTAGCTGAAGTGTAACGAACACTCAAAAGACTGATCTGTGTGTTTCGATCCCCTTCTGGGGTCCTCTTCAGCAGAAGAGGATTCCAAAGGGGTAGAAATATACAGACCAATTAATCTCCTGAGTTTCTGTCTTCATGAGGATTATGATTTGTTAGTAATAATAATCTTTATTTCTACAAGTACATGATACAACTTATACAGACCATAGCTGACATCAATGACATACTATATAGAAAGTCCCTGGTTATGCAGAGCATTTCTGGAAAATTAGGTCAGGGATGCGCCCCACACCAGTCAACTAACACCCAGGTACCTACTTACTGCTAGGTGAACAGGGACAGCAGGTGTTTTAAGGAAACACGTCCTAATGTTTCCACTCGTACCGGGGATCGAGCCACGGACCTCAGTGTGTCAGTTGAGTGTGCTACCAACCCAGCCACGGGACACCTTATATCTAACATGCTAACTAACATACTAACGACGCATGGCTTCATGAGCGCTGCCATACCTGCGTTTTCTACGGGTTCAGTGGCACCAAGACGGCAGGTGTTGACCAACACAGGTGACAGGGTCCACCACACGAGGCACATGTCTCTCACAACACTGCAATGGCTGGTTAAGACACGCACTGGTTCTTGCAGCGTTAGTATGGAGGTATTGGGCAATGTCTTGACCAGCTCTCGCGTGTCTTGTAAGAAACACCTGTCATTGTGATGTAGGAAACACCTGTCACTCTGACTCACTTCTCAAGTTATATATTATGAATCACGTCTTCACGCCTTCCGCCTCACACCCAAAACAAAACTAAAAAATAGTATTCGATGAATAAGCCATATATGCAACAGCGAGAGAAACTACGTTAGCAGCGAAACCTCTTTTGCAACGTTTTGCTCACGATGCTGCTTGATAAAGTCAAGTTTCACCCTAAAATCACTTTTTCTCTATGACAGAAACGTGGGGACAGCCAGCAGCACTATGGGAATCTTGGCACACAGGACATCATCTCCATTGATAAATCTATGGCCCACCCAATGGCTCTGACTTACTTCTGCTAGGGGTCCCCGCCCACATGTGACCACGTCTTCAACTGCTGCATCTCCACCGCTTCCATCGTCTCAACAAGAGCTCAACAATCTATCTACACAAAATATTTTCTCAGACCAAATAAAATTATTATTATTATTATTGTTATTGTTGTTTTCCTGCGCTGATCTACACTTCCTCTAGTCACCATATATATATATATATATATATATATATATATATATATATATATATATATATATATATTATATAATGAATAGGTAAAACTGGTCAATTAGCAAGAACTCATTTAAAATTAAGTCCTTTCTAAAATTTTCTCTTATACGTTTAAAGATATTTTTTTTCATTTATGTTTATGTAAAAATTAATAATTTTGTACCAAAAGAACCTTAGAAAACTTACCTAACCTTATTATAACAAGCGCAATTTAATTTAGCCTAATCCAACTAAATATATTTTAGATAAGTTTACAATAATTTATTAATAAAAACACAATGAAATATATTTTTTCGTTAGGTTCAGAATGATTTTTGCGAAATTATTGCATACACAAATTTTCGCTTGCCTTATTCGGCAAGAAGAGCGTTGTTATTTAAGCCAAAATCGCAATTTTACCTATTCGGAACGACATATAAATATGTTTGTGTGAACCATTATTCCTCTCACTACCGGATGGACAGGGTTCGATACGGCATAAGCCGTCAGAGGGTCTATAACCCAACCGAAAGAAACCGGGTTCATTTACACCCAAATGAGAGGATTTGGGCTCATTTTATAACCAAGAAAGAGGTCTTAGTCTTCTTTCATCGTCTTTAAACACACACACCAACAGAAAGGACTTGGGTTCGTTTACACCCAACAGAGAGGACCTGGGTTCGTTTATACCCAGCAAAGAGGACCTGGGTTCATTTACTATATAATATTCCACATTCCCTCGTGCTCTGGTCCTGACTAATGTTCCGCTGTCAGCGGGAGCGTAATTGCATGGCGTGCATGATGCAGTATCTGTGGCAAGAATGACATTTTCGCGTGATGGTTGCTGGCATAGTGATCGACACAGATATACCAAGAATGGTCTCCCTTCACCACGGGCGTGAGATACAGTTTTTGCTTTCCCACGCAAAATCCGCTGAAATCCAGAAACCGTTCGTAGAATCAAGAATGAGTTTGTTGTAGTAGGGAATCCGTTTCACTGAGATCTATAAGATTCCGTTTGTTGAAATCCGGATTACAGTTGTTGAAATCAGGAATCCGGTTTTCTAAGCTGATGCATTAAAGAGGTATTTATAGGAACAATAACATAAGAACAGGGGAACACTACAGTGAACCTACTGGCCCATGATAGGCAGGTCTAATTCACACCCAACCACACCCACTCAAGGAACATAGGAACAGTGTAGATAAGAACACGAGAACAGTGGAGACAAGAATCCATACGGACTGAGCAATAATAATAATAATAATAATAATAATAATAATCCATAGAATTGGTCATGTTAAAATTATCATGAAAAATGTTTCCTGAGAAACAAAACACCACACAGACACATTAATGTATGTACATTGACATACACACCTCTGTGAATATACACTGAGACACGCACCTCTTATTGTGTATGTATATATATATATATATATATATATATATATATATATATATATATATATATATATATATATATATATACAATACCACAATGAAAATAGGAAGAATGTCGAGCTTACTCACGCAACTTTATAGGAAAAAAGAAGAGGAGGCAAGAGAAGCACATTTTATGATAGGTTAGTCTAGGTTAGATTTAAGTTAGGTTATGTTTAGGCTAGGTTAGGTTAGGCTAGGTTAGGTTTAAAGTTGTTTAGGCTAGGTTTGGTTATGTTTAGGCAAGGCTAGGTTATATTAGGCTAGGTCAGGCTAGGCTGTTAGGCTAGATTAGACTAGGCTAGGTTATGTTTAGGCTAGTCTAGATATATTAGGCTATGTTATATTAGGCTAGGTTAAGCTAGGCTATGTTAGCTAGGCTAAATCAGGTTAGGTAAGGTCAGGTAGCATACAGTCTATCACACTCCCTGACAGACTAATGTCATATTGGCTAATTGGGTTTCAAACCTATCAACTACACGAGGGTCATTAAGACTGCATGTCACCTGTACACCATCAGTCAAGAATACTTTATTCCCTTATCAGAAGACTGATGTAAACTCTCAACTTATACCTACTGAGGTATACACCTCTCTGTGTATATTCTTCCCTAACTCAGAGTAGAATTAAGTGCAATCTAACCCCGTTTAACGCACGTGGCTTTAAGATCTTGTTTCTCCAATACTTTTCACCCACTAAGACACGTTCTATACACAATTTCAATGCATAAAAACAATATTCAAAGAAATTCTGAGGGAGCAGGTATCAGAATTCCACCATAATCTCACTAATTCATTATTAACGAAGCTGTTTTCAAAGAATTTTATATCACTTGAGCTATTGAGGGTGTGGAAGATGGTCGCAGAAATAAGGGAAGTGGACGATGCATATGGGAAAATATATATGTAGCTCTGGGAACGCCTCCCTCTGTTTGTTTGTCATTACACACTTGTAATGTCCACTTGTATTTACATCTGCAAAACATGCGAGGGTTTTTTTTCTGGGTAATATAACCCTGGCTTTACCAGCCATTAACACACATTAACTGGACACGATACAAGCTTTTTATTTTAAATATGCTTCTCTGCATTATTTAACTTTTTTTGCGCGCCAGTTTTTAGGGTTTTTTTGGCGCGAATGTCAGTGATATTTAATGTTTTTGCCGCGAATTTTAGTGATATGTAACTTTAAGAGGCGCGAATTTCAGTGACATTCAACTTATTGGACCCGAATTTTAATGATATTAAACTTTTTGGCCACGAATTTTAGTGATAATAAACTTTTTTGGAGCTAATTTTAGTGATATTAAACTTTTTGGCGCGAATTTTAGTGACATTCAACTTTTTTGGCACGAATTTTTGTTATAGTAAGTTTATTCAGGTATACACAAATACATTTACATACATTATCATACATAGCAGCATATGTGTAGAGAACCTAGGATAACCCAAAAAAGTCAGACAGAGTGACTTATTTCCATTGGAAGTGACATATTAAACTTTAAGGGGTGCGAATTTTAGCGACATTCAACTTTTTTTGGCGGGAGTTTTATACTCTTGGTCCCTTTAAAGTGTTTGTTGACCTTGAGTATTGACTACTATTGGTTGTTATAACATGCCATTATGTCATGCCGGGACGCTGCCTCAGTAAATACCTTTACATTTCCCCGTGAATGCTTTTTAGGCTTTCCTGACAGACAAATTCCTTTAATAAGGAGCCTATCCCGACATTGTTTTTGTCTTAACAGACACACACGTGGGATTTAGGATGATTGCCAGCGGTTGGGGAGGAATGTGTGTGTGTCTGTGTCCCTGATGGAAGGATAGTTGACGTTTTTTAAATGCCACCGTCGGACCGCATTCCTACACTCGGTTATAATGAAGGTTTTTCCCAAAGAGCGACCGTACAAACGAACTTCACATTCCTGGCATACCATGGCGGCCCGACGGACCCCCGCGAGAGGCTAGCCCACTCTCACTTCTCATTGGCTCCAAGTTTACCCCCAACACCAATCACAACGCAGTATTTTCCGCGCGACTGAGCAGAGCCGACTTTCCACAGTCTAGTGCAGAGTTTCCACAAAAGAATCTTTAAAAACTCGCTAATTCTTTACTTAAATACACCAAAACTATAAGATATTCGACACAACTTATAACTATAATACTAAAGAATGCCACACTTAAACTAAAATACCCCACAAAACTAATTCTGGGAACTATACGTCATTATTATCACTGTTTATTTGATATGATAAAGTTCAGAAGCGAGTGAAACGAAGAGGTAAATTTCCCAGACTACGGTATCGTGGCAGTACTCGGCCGAGACTTTAACTTCATTGATGAGAACACAAGTAGCAGTGACCGTGGAGACGTGAGGGTGTACACTCTCGCTCCAGTGACTTACATATCCCGTGCTAACCTTTAATGACCTTTCTTGGAGTGTGACCCCGCGTGACGCACTCCCACTCTGACCTAACATTCCACACAGACGCCTCCGGACATTTCCAGTTGGAGGTATATGTGTTATTTAAGGCTAAGCGACCCGTAGTAGTGCTTGTTTTACAGTGTATTATGCGAGATATGACAAATATGGCGGTAGTGTTGCCTGAGAGAGAGAGACCTTCACCCAAGGTGTGGCAGCCATGGTATATGGAAGGTAAGGTCAAACATATATGTGTCTCCAAAATACATATGTAGCTGGCAGAGTAATTTCTTAGGTTTGAAGCCTATCTGCTACACGAGGCTGCATGTCACTTGTCAAGGATAATATAATACCTATTTATATTATATTAATAATTAAATAATATTAAATCATTATTAAATAATGATCTTATTGTTTTTCGTATGTTTTGTGATTATTAAATTAATCTATATTATTAAATTAATTATTTAATCTATATTAAATTAATTATTAATCTATTATTAAATCTAATTATTTAATCTATATTATTTAATCTATATTATTTAATCTATATTATTAAATTAATTATTAATCTATTATTAAATTAATTATTATTTAATCTATTATTCATTTCATTCTCCCTTGAATTTAAACCTTTCTTTTCCCAGGGGTTATATTACTTCTACTGGTTTAGTGCTTCTCATGACTAATAATAATAATAACCACTTATTATCACTGTTATCGTGGTAGGTAATTTACACACACGTTACTATGTATGATAATTGTACTTATGCATACCTGTACCTAAATAAACTTAGTTATCTCACTCAACTATGTTGTTATGGTAGTGTGTATATTAGCGACCAACCCTCTCTAGCAATCTTACGACCACAATGGAAATAAGTCACTTCGTCTTACTTTTTTTTTGGGCTATTCTGGGTAATTTACACTATATAATATCTACCTATGTGTACCTATGCCTAAATAAATTTACTATATGTAAATTATCGCCTCTCTCTCTTTCCATTTTTCTGGGGTTGTTCCCTCTTAGTTTAAAATCTGTGTGGTTCTTTACGAGCGGTAAAAGCCTAGTATTTTTTTTTTTCCAAATTTGCTGTCTCACCCGTTTTGAAAGGTTAAAATTACTTAATGTACGACCTCCACTGTCTAGAATAATAATAATAATAATAATTTCTACAAGTACATGATACAACTTATACAGACCATAGCTGACATCAGTGACATACTATATAGAAAGTCCCTGGTTATGTAGAGCATTTCCCGCAACTTAGGTTATGTCCCCAGGATGCGACCCACACCAGTCGACTAACACCCAGGTACCTGTTTACTGCTAGGTGAACATGGACAGCAGGTGTCTTAAGGAAACACGCCCTAATGTTGCCACCCATACCGGGGATCGAACCACCGACCTTAATGTGTGAGCTCAGCACTACAGTAGGCCTACTAGTCCATGCTAGGCAGGTTCAGCTCACACCCACCTCTGTATTAAGATTATTTAAGAACAAAAATACACAACTTCGTGACTGGAATAATACACAAATAACCCTCACATAGAATGACACTTAAGAAAACGTTTAGTCCGATTGGACCATTAACTAGTGACTAGTTAATGCACCATTAACTAGTCACTAGTTAATGGTATTAGATTGTTGACAAGTTTATTTAGGTACAGGTATACATAAGTTCAATTATCATACCTAATAAGTTATGTGCAAATTACCTAGGGTAATGGAAACTAAGACCTTGGGTAGCATAAAAAGTTATTGGACAGATATACGAGTGAGAAAGGCTGAGTTTTATTAGTACTTGAGGTATTGAAGCTGATGCTTGAGAAACTGTATAAATGGCTTAGAAAACTGACAAGTTGATAAATGAGCTGAACTCTTCGCCAGGCTGAGGGACTGACCACCTCAAATTCTCCAAGGTTGATGGACTGATTACATCTTTATTTCGCTGCTACACCTGCAACCTCTGTATTTGACTGAAGAAGCCTATTGTGTAGATGAAACGTTTAATCAGTGAAGATACCCAACTGTTGCACATGTCTTAATGTACATAAGCGTCTTTTTCCCACATATTGTCAATACCATTTCTCACTTATGCTTTTATAACCCAGAATGACCCAGGGATCATATTCCTATGATGTTGTACATGAATGTTATACATTACTGACAAGATGAAAAATACACATGTGCAACATCTGCATGTCCATTGTAGACGTTTCGCCATCCAGTGGCTTTATCAGTGTAAATTCAAGGACATAATTGAAGAGAGAGTAGAATCATATACAAAAGACTACGGTGATCTTCGCCAGCTCCAAGGCTGAGGGACTAATTACCTCAACTTTTGTAAATAGTTCTACTCTCTTCCAATTATATCCTTGAATTTGTATTGATAAAGCCACTAGTTGGTGAAACGTCTGCAATAAACATACCCAGATGTTGCATCATGTGTCTATTTTTCATCCTGTGATGTTAAGTGATGTCAGAAGAGAGCTTCATCTGGCAGCCTCTCTCAGCCTCTTGTTTCCTTATCTCGAGAATCAGCGTGCCGCTTAAAGAAAAGTTTAAAGTATTTTTGTAGTTTTATGTTTGAACAGTGGAACATATATTTGCATCGACAATAGAAAACGTGGAATATTTTGTTTTCATCTTGTAGGGCGAGAGGGAACTTAGGCAATCAATGCTGCGGGGACTGGTGACCGATGTCAATGTTCATTTTCTTGGTAGTATATCTGCCTTGGTCGAGTGCTACCAGTTCACACATCGACGTAAGGTTGTATTCAAGAATTACGTACATAACATTAGACACGTGTGCAACATTTGGATATCTTGGCTTGTAGACGTTTCGCCATCCAGTGGCTTTATTAATATATTATATGAAGATAATATGAAGTCTGTAGACTTTATATCAGTGTACCCTGAGTGCTTAATTTCAGTGTAACACGTGTACCCTCGAGGATACTGCATTATGTATATTTTAGGACAACTCAGTCAGGTCAGTCTGCCATTTATCAACATTCAGTGTGAATTATTCAGTGAACCATTTATCTACATTGTGTGAATTCACAATAGTTAACGTGTGCAATGCGTATTACGTATTTGCCGGCAGTAAAGATACCAAAGTGTTGCACATTTCTTATTCGTCCACTTGTAAGAGGGCGTGAGGTCTACTAGAACCCACACGACATCTCTTGAGCACTAGTGAGTTTGTTGCGACAACCCTTGCTCTAAAGTCTTATCATTAACTCCTAATAACTTCAAAAGTGCTTTTGTTTCTTCCAAGATAGACATCGGAACACCTCCATTCCTGACCCAGCATCCTCCACCTGACTAAATCCTATAAATACTCATGTATCTTTTAACCAGGTAGATCTGTTTGTGACTCGATAAAGCCCACTGCGTGGGCGAAACGTTGTCAATAAAGAATCACATTATACTGCTAATGTGTTTATTTTTCCATTATACTGCTTATGTGTTTATTTTTTCCAGTGGGTAGAAGTAGTTGATTTTGAGAAGGACACACCTAGGGTCCTTCTAAAAATCAACCACTGGGCGGTTTGGAATTTTATGACTCTGATCGCGGGTTCTATCCCCATCCGTGGTATATTTTTTTCAGTAGGCCTACTGCAGTGTTCCTACGTTCTTACATAAGGGAGAACACTGCAGCAGCCCTACTGGCCAATACTAGGAAGGGCCTTCTCAAACCCAAACCACTAACAAAAAATATTTACTCAACCCTTTTTCAGTGCTTACCCAAACAATAAACTTTGATAACCCTGTTCACTCAGACGCTGTATTCAGCCCCGTCTATTGTTACTAAGTTCCCCAAATGTTACACAAGTGACTCATTGTTCAACTTGTCGGGTTTCTAAACCGTTACATCACATATTGTCACTAAGTTTGGGTGGAGTGAGAGCACACGTCGCTTTTCTGACAGTCACTCTTACATTATGTTCTATATGAATTATATACAATACCGACAAGATGAAAATTATACACATGTGCAACATCTGGGTGAAGAATTACACATGCGCAACATCTGGGTGAAGAATTAGACTACGTGCAACATCTGGGTGAAGAATTACACGTGCAGCTTCTGGGTGAAGAATTACACATGTGCAACATCTGGGTGAAGAATTACACATGTGCAACATCTGGGTGAAGAATTACACATGTGCAACATCTGGGTGAAGAATTACACATGTGCAACATCTGGGTGAAGAATTACACATGTGCAGCTTCTGGGTGAAGAATTACACATGTGCAACATCTGGGTGAATTACACATGTGCAACATCTGGGTGAAGAATTACACATGTGCAACATCTGGGTGAAGAATTACACATGTGCAACATCTGGGTGAAGAATTACACATGTGCAACATCTGGGTGAAGAATTACACGTGCAACATCAGGGTGAAGAATTACACATGTGCAACATCTGGGTGAAGAATTACACGTGCAACATCTGGGTGAAGAATTACACATGTGCAACATCTGGGTGAAGAATTACACATGTGCAACATCTGGGTGAAGAATTACACATGTGCAACTTCTGGTTGAAGAATTACACGTGCAACATCTGGGTGAAGAATTACACATGTGCAACATCTGGGTGAAGAATTACACATGTGCAGCTTCTGGGTGAAGAATTACACATGTGCAACATCTGGGTGAAGAATTACACATGTGCAACATCTGGGTGAAGAATTACACGTGCAACATCTGGGTGAAGAATTACACATGTGCAACATCTGGGTGAAGAATTACACATGTGCAACACTGGAAATACATGGTCTGGGGAAGAATTACACATGTGCAACATCTGGGTGAAGAATTACACATGTGCAACATCTGGGTGAAGAATTACACATGTGCAACATCTGGGTGAAGAATTACACATGTGCAACATCTGGGTGAAGAATTACACATGTGCAACATCTGGGTGAAGAATTACACATGTGCAACATCTGGGTGAAGAATTACACATGTGCAACATCTGGGTGAAGAATTACACATGTGCAACATCTGGGTGAAGAATTACACATGTGCAACATCTGGGTGAAGAATTACACATGTCAACATCTGGGTGAAGAATTACACATCAACATCTGGGTGAAGAATTACACACGTGAACATCTGGGTGAAGAATTACACAGTGCAACATCTGGGTGAAGAATTACACATGCAACATCTGGGTGAAGAATTACACATGTGCAACATCTGGGTGAAGAATTACACATGTGCAACATCTGGGTGAGATAGGAAGAACAGTGCAATAAACACATGTGCAACATCTGGGTGAAGAATTACACATGTGCAACATCTGGGTGAAGAATTACAGAAATCATGAAGAACATAACATCTGGGTGAAGAATTACACAGGTGCAACTGGGTGAAGAATTACACATGTGCAACATCTGGGTGAAGAATTACACATGTGCAACATCTGGGTGAAGAATTACACATGTGCAACATCTGGGTGAAGAATTACACATGTGCAACATCTGGGTGAAGAATTACACATGTGCAACATCTGGGTGAAGAATTGCACATGTGCAACATCTGGGTGAAGAATTACACATGTGCAACATCTGGGTGAAGAATTACACATATGCAACATCTGGGTGAATTACACATGTGCAACATCTGGGTGAAGAATTGCACATGTGTAACATCTGGGTGAAGAATTGCACATGTGCAACATCTGGGTGAAGAATTGCACATGTGCAACATCTGGGTGAAGAATTGCACATGTGCAACATCTGGGTGAAGAATTGCACATGTGCAACATCTGGGTGAAGAATTGCACATGTGCAACATCTGGGTGAAGAATTGCACATGTGCAACATCTGGGTGAAGAATTGCACATGTGCAACATCTGGGTGAAGAATTGCACATGTGCAACATCTGGGTGAAGAATTGCACATGTGCAACATCTGGGTGAAGAATTGCACATGTGCAACATCTGGTGAAGAATTGCACATGTGCAACATCTGGGGGAAGAATTGCACATGTGCAACATCTGGTGAAGAATTGCACATGTGCAACATCTGGGTGAAGAATTGCACATGTGCAACATCTGGGTGAAGAATTGCACATGTGCAACATCTGGGTGAAGAATTGCACATGTGCAACATCTGGGTGAAGAATTGCACATGTGCAACATCTGGGTGAAGAATTGCACATGTGCAACATCTGGGTGAAGAATTGCACATGTGCAACATCTGGGTGAAGAATTGCACATGTGCAACATCTGGGTGAAGAATTACACATGTGCAACATCTGGGTGAAGAATTACACATGTGCAACATCTGGGTGAAGAATTACACATGTGCAACATCTGGGTGAAGAATTGCACATGTGCAACATCTGGGTGAAGAATTGCACATGTGCAACATCTGGGTGAAGAATTGCACATGTGCAACATCTGGGTGAAGAATTGCACATGTGCAACATCTGGGTGAAGAATTGCACATGTGCAACATCTGGGTGAAGAATTGCACATGTGCAACATCTGGGTGAAGAATTACACATGTGCAACATCTGGATGAAGAATTACACGTGCAACATCTGGGTGAAGAATTACACATGTGCAACATCTGGGTGAAGAATTACACATGTGCAACATCTGGGTGAAGAATTACACATGTGCAACATCTGGATGAAGAATTACACGTGCAACATCTGGGTGAAGAATTACACATGTGCAACATCTGGGTGAAGAATTGCACATGTGCAACATCTGGGTGAAGAATTAGACTACGTGCAACATCTGGGTGAAGAATTAGACATGTGCAACATCTGGGTGAAGAATTAGACTACGTGCAACATCTGGGTGAAGAATTAGACATGTGCAACATCTGGGTGAAGAATTAGACACTTGTGCAACATCTGGGTGAAGAATTACACATGTGCAACATCTGGGTGAAGAATTACACATGTGCAACATCTGGATGAAGAATTACACGTGCAACATCTGGGTGAAGAATTAGACATGTGCAACATCTGGGTGAATAATTAGACT
Source organism: Cherax destructor (assembly GCA_009830355.1). Taxonomy (NCBI): domain Eukaryota; kingdom Metazoa; phylum Arthropoda; class Malacostraca; order Decapoda; family Parastacidae; genus Cherax; species Cherax destructor. The sequence continues at coordinate 26,453 of WNWK01004878.1, forward strand.
ACGTGCAACATCTGGGTGAAGAATTAGACATGTGCAACATCTGGGTGAAGAATTAGACACTTGTGCAACATCTGGGTGAAGAATTACACGTGTGTAACATCTGGGTGAAGAATTACACATGTGCAACATCTGGGTGAAGAATTAGACACATGTGTAACATCTGGGTGAAGAATTAGACTACGTGCAACATCTGGGTATCTTTATTTGTAGACGTTTCAGAAACCAGTGACTAACAATACAAGGACATAATGTGAAGAATTCTATACTAAAGATGAGGTAATCAGTCCCTCAGTCTTTGAGTTGAAGAGCACCATAGTCTTGAAGGAACTTCAAGACGTTGCAGGTGTCTAAATCTCACCCCTACATTAATATAACTGATGATTATTGGTTTAAACAGACACGTAAGAAAACACTAGACAATATTTTCTATAGTAGTTTGTCTGTATCTGTTACCTAGGTTTATACCATCTGATTGTTATAATCATTAACATAACTTTTAAAGAGGTGGAGGGGGTAAGCCAGTGGAAGGCCTCGGTCAGATGACCAAAAGCTCCAACTGTGGGTCGTCATATAACTAAGACCCGCGTCAGGAAACACTTGTCCTGTTTCCTGACGAACATTACCTAACCTGACCCCCCAACATTTCTTATTAACATACGCCACGTTTCTAACGGAAGCATGCTACGTTTTAAACGCAAACGCGCCACGTTTCCACCCCCAAACACTACGTCTTTTAACGCAAGTACTGTTTTTTTACGCAAGCACACCAGATTTATACCAAATCTTTTAAAACTCTCCCCAACTATTTTTGTTGTTCACGGCTCATGTGTATGATGTATGCTGTCGTAACCTTGTGTATGATCTATGCTGTCGTAACCTATTGTGTATGATGTATGCTGTCGTAACCTTGTGTATGATCTATGCTGTCGTAACCTATTGTGTATGATGTATGCTGTCGTAACCTTGTGTATGATCTATGCTGTCGTAACCTATTGTGTATGATGTATGCTGTCGTAACCTTGTGTATGATCTATGCTGTCGTAACCTATTGTGTATGATGTATGCTGTCGTAACCTTGTGTATGATGTATTCTGTGTTGAAAATGGTATAAAATACAGCCAAGTTGATGATAAAGACACATGTGCAACAGTTGGGTATCTTTATTGATGAAACGTTTCGCCTACACAATAGGCTTCTTCAGTCAAATAGAGAGGCAGCAGATGTAGTAGTGAAATAAAGGTGATGTAATCATCAACCTTGGAGAAAAAGTATTTGAGGTGGTCAGTCCCTCAGCCTGGAGAAGAGTTCAGCACCATGGTCTGGAACAAGGTGGTCAGTCCCTCAGCCTGGAGAAGAGTTCAGCACCATGGTCTGGAACAAGGTGGTCAGTCCCTCAGCCTGGAGAAGAGTTCAGCACCATGGTCTGGAACAAGGTGGTCAGTCCCTCAGCCTGGAGAAGAGTTCAGCTCTATGGTCTGGAGGGACTGACCACCTCAAATACTTTTTCTCCAAGGTTGATGGACTGATTACATCTTTATTTCACTACTACACTTTCTGTCTCTGTATTTGAAGAAGTAGAGTTACACTTGTGCAACATCTGAGTATCTTTATTTGTAGACGTTTCGCCTGTCAGTGGCTTTATCAATACGATACAAAGACATAATGTGAAGAATTATATATAAAAGATGAGGTAATGAGTCGCTCAGCCTTGGAGTTGGTGAACATCACCGTAGTCTTGAAGGAACTAACAAGTCTACTGTGTGGGCGAAACGTTTCATCAATAAAGATACCCAACTATTATTGTTAATGTGTCTTAATCATCAACTTATCGGTATTTTATACCATTTTCAACATCTGTATTTATTTATACCTGTACGTGAATTAAACGTGTTTTCAGAGAGTGAAGGAGGAGGGAAGGAGCTGCCCACACGTGCACACAGGGACCAGCGTGCCAGAGAGAGGCTCACACTTGCTCGCCCAGCACACACAACTACACCTAGGTGAGTGTCCAGCAGTGTAATGGTTTAGAACCCCGACAAGTTGAAGAATGAGCAAACGTTTCGCCAGCCAGTGGCGTCTTCAGTCTAATGCAGAGACAGCAGGTGTAGTGGTGACGTGATCAGTCCATCTACCTTGGAGAAACTGGCTGGCAAAACGTTGCTTCAATACAGATACCCAAATGTTGCACAAGTGTCTTATTCTTCACCCAACAGCGATATTGTTGGGCACGTAGGCTCAGTAGGCCTACTGCAGCACTCCTTGTGTTCTTAGAATAGAGAGGGGAGACATGATAACGACAGATAAAATACTGAGAGGAATTGGCAGGGTGGATGATGATTCAGAGATGGGACACAACAACAAGGGGTCACAACTCGAAGTTGAAGACTCAGATGAGTCACAGGGATGTTAGGAAGTATTTCTTCAGTCACTGAGTTGTCAGGAAGTGGAACAATCTTGAGTGATTGTAGTGGAGGCAGGATCCATACATAGCTTTAAGAAGAGATGTGACAAAGCTCATGGAGCAGGGAGAGAGTGGACCTAGTAGCGACCAGCTAAAAGGCGAGACCAGGAGCTGTGACTCTACCCCTGCAACCCCACATAGGTAAATACACACACACAAGCAGGGGTATTTCAGCACATGTTACAGACTCACCTTTATGTGGGTACACGCTCTCTTGACTCCCCCACCACAGTGCTTCATCATAACAACCAAGCTCATGGCCGCATACACAGGTATACACAGGTGTATATCGCTCAGTGTGTATCCACTGGGAGTTCTTGACTGCTGGTGTACAGGTGAAATGTAGCCTGAATGACCCTCGTGTCTTGTAACTTTATCAACCACCATGGCTGCGTCTTGTAACTTTATCAACCACCATGGCTGCGTCTTGTAACTTTATCAACCACCATGGTTGCGTCTTGTAACTTTATCAACCACCATGGCTGCGTCTTGTAACTTTATCAACCACCATGGCTGCGTCTTGTAACTTTATCAACCACCATGGTTGCGTCTTGTAACTTTATCAACCACCATGGTTGCGTCTTGTAACTTTATCAACCACCATGGTTGCGTCTTGTAACTTTATCAACCACCATGGCTGCGTCTTGTAACTTTATCAACCACCATGGTTGCGTCTTGTAACTTTATCAACCACCATGGTTGCGTCTTGTAACTTTATCAACCACCATGGCTGCGTCTTGTAACTTTATCAACCACCATGGCTGCGTCTTGTAACTTTATCAACCACCATGGTTGCGTCTTTTAACTTTATCAACCAACATGGCTGCGTCTTGTAACTTTATCAACCACCATGGTTGCGTCTTGTAACTTTATCAACCACCATGGCTGCGTCTTGTAACTTTATCAACCACCATAACTGCGTCTTGTAACTTTATCAACCACCATGGCTGCGTCTTGTAACTTTATCAACCACCATGGCTGCGTCTTGTAACTTTATCAACCACCATGGCTGCGTCTTGTAACTTTATCAACCACCATGGCTGCGTCTTGTAACTTTATCAACCACCATGGCTGCGTCTTGTAACTTTATCAACCACCATGGCTGCGTCTTGTAACTTTATCAACCACCATGGCTGCGTCTTGTAACTTTATCAACCACCATGGCTGCGTCTTGTAACTTTATCAACCACCATGGCTGCGTCTTGTAACTTTATCAACCACCATGGCTGCGTCTTGTAACTTTATCAACCACCATGGCTGCGTCTTGTAACTTTCCACACTTAGACTTTCTGGGCCACATATGGGCCAGCAGGTCGCCAATACTAACAACCTGGTGGAACAGTCAGAAAGGCCTGGCCCCCAGGTTGTGCTGTTAGAAAAACTCTTAAAACCAGTCACAGGTATAATTGAGAAGCGGCGGTCGTGGTTTTAGCACGTGAGGATGATAATAATTATAATAATATAGCGGGATTTCTTATACATTCTGGTGAAGGTCATACACAGTTTGAAGAGTAGGTATGGCAGATTGCCAAGACCTCAAGAGGATGGACCAAGAGCTAAAACTCAACCCATGCAAACAGAAATAGGTGAGCACGCAGTCGGGGCCAGGAGCTGTGACTCGACCCTTGCAACCATTTATAGGCGAGTGCACACACACAGTCACAGAGTGGTCGGGAAGTGGAATAGTTTGGGAAGCGATGTAGTGGAGGCAGGTTCCATACATAGCTTTAAGAAGAGGTATGATAAAGCTCATGGCGCAGGGAGAGTGACCCAGTAGCGACCAGTGAAGAGGCGGGGCCAGGAGCTATGACTCGACCCCTGCAACCACAACTAGGTGATTACTTACACTTCCTGGCAGTGAGTCACAGGTAAATATTTACACTTGATATCTGGGGAGGATGGATAGGAGACGGATGGAGGATAACAGCCTACACACACACACACACACACACACACACACACACACACACACAGAGGAGCTGTGACTCGACCCCTGCAAAGACAAATGAGTGAGTACACATACACGGGAACGGGGAAACGTGAAAACATACAAAATACCCGGGGGACAGGCTGCTTAAGAGGCGGGAACAGGTACTCAGGGGCACAGCTGGAAGTTAGATGAGTCACATATATGTCAGGAAGTATTTCTTCAGCCTCAGGGTGGTCGGGAAGTGGAATGACCTCAACGAAGAAGTGGTCTACCTGGAGGGTGTTCCGGGGGTCAACGCCCCTGCGGCTCGGTCCATGACCAGGCCTCATGGCGGCTCAGGGCCTGATCAGCCAGGCTGTTACTGCTTGCCGCACGCAGGTGTAGGCAGACTTCATACATAGTTTTAAGAATAGGTATGGCAAGGCCCTCGAGGCTAGGAGATAAGGACTCTACCAAGTTTGAGAGGCAGGGCCAGGAGCTAAAATTCAACCCCTGCAGAAGTATATAGGCGAGTACATACCTGCCCACTCTCTCTCTCTCTCTCTCTCTCTCTCTCTCTCTCTCTCTCTCTCTCTCTCTCTCTCTCTCTCTCTCTCTCTCTCTCGTGTTCTTTACAAGGGGCTTTCTATATAGTAAGTCACTGTCAGCTATGTATACGTTGTACATGTACAACGTTTAAGTATACATGTTTAACGCATTATTATCATCTTATCAAAAAGGGTTAAACACTATTGCCATAAACATTGTATCAATGTATGGGGACGTTGACCTTGGTTAATGGGGTTTAAAATCTATCTACTACACGAGGGGTCATGAAGGCTGGGCCTCACTGGACGCCACCAGTCAAGAATACTTTAATACCTAAAATGGGGATTGTACTGTGTGTGTGTATGTGCTAAGACATACATATCTCAGTGTATATTACCTATGTTGACGGGGATTAACGTAAGCTCTCATTGTATATACACTGAGAAACATACACCTATGAATATAACCTGTGTCGACGGGTATTAAACTCTCTGTATACACTGAGAGACATACACCTCTCAGTGTATATCAGCTGTGTCGACGTTTTACTTTGGGTGAGTCAAGGGTGTGGTAAAAAATATTCGCTTGTAACTGGACTGTCAGTGTTGACAGTCATGCTGTCACTCCACATAAAAACAGATGGAGGCAGCAATAGACCCAGAGGCACGAGCCGTAAGGTCTGTCTCTCGCTGGGAAACACGAGGATTTACGATCATTCGAGGTGAGCAGAGAGGCTCGCATGACTCACTCTCCTTCCACGCATGCGCAAGCACTCCCTCGTATTGCTTAAAGTATAAAAAAAAACTTTCGACATGTGGTTCAACATTTGGAAAGAGCTGACGTTTTAAGTATCGTCTTCAAGTATTTATCATTCTGGCTGCAAGGGGAAACATGTATTACATAGCTTCCCACTAAGGTACGGTTACTCAACAGAAAGGAAACACATTCGCCATCACTCGTTCAGTAGCTGTCTTGTCAGAGGTGTTACGGTCTTAATGATTCAGTTGATAGCGTGAACCCTAACATCCCCACGCATCCCTCACAGTACAGGTTAGGTATTACTGGTTATCTTACATGCACAGCGGATCACGCAATGGGGTTCACAAACCCATGCTAGGCACGACTTTCTCACACTACCATTCTCACTCTTAGTTCTCTAACTTATTTCAAGAACTTTCTAGGGTATTAGTTCCAATAACCCTTATTTGGCAGGTTTTGCACTGTTCCACTGTTCTCTGGACAAACCAGTACTTGCCCATATGGTTTTGGTTGAATAATAAAACGTTCTTTAATGTGAATATTGATGAATGATCCAGTGCAGAGTGATGAACAAGAAGTGAATGATCTTTTAACATTGTGTGTGTTCTAGTTATTTATAATGTCACGTGTCAGAGTAGCCAGGCAGTGTGATTGTATTAACTTTGTTAAGTATCTGATGCAGTTACGTACACCGATAAATTTTATACAATACTTGACTTCTGTTAAGTACTGGGGTGTTATGACATTCCAGCAGGTACTGGAGTGTCTTACACAGTACAACATTCCAGCAGGTACTGGAGTTTCTTACACAGTACAACATTCCAGCAGGTACTGGAGTTTCTTACACAGTACAACATTCCAGCAGGTACTGGAGTTTCTTACACAGTACAACATTCCAGCAGGTACTGGAGTTTCTTACACAGTACAACATTCCAGCAGGTACTGGAGTTTCTTACACAGTACAACATTCCAACAGGTACTGGAGTTTCTTACACAGTACAACATTCCAGCAGGTACTGGAGTTTCTTACACAGTACAACATTCCAGCAGGTACTGGAGTTTCTTACACAGTACAACATTCCAGCAGGTACTGGAGTTTCTTACACAGTACAACATTCCAGCAGGTACTGGAGTTTCTTACACAGTACAACATTCCAGCAGGTACTGGAGTTTCTTACACAGTACAACATTCCAGCAGGTACTGGAGTTTCTTACACAGTACAACATTCCAGCAGGTACTGGAGTTTCTTACACAGTACAACATTCCAGCAGGTACTGGAGTTTCTTACACAGTACAACATTCAAGCAGGTACTGGAGTGTCTTACACAGTACAACATTCCAGCAGGTACTGGAGTTTCTTACACAGTACAACATTCAAGCAGGTACTGGAGTGTCTTACACAGTACAACATTCCAGCAGGTACTGGAGTTTCTTACACAGTACAACATTCCAACAGGTACTGGAGTTTCTTACACAGTACAACATTCCAACAGGTACTGGAGTTTCTTACACAGTTTAACATTCCAGCAGGTACTGGAGTTTCTTACACAGTACAACATTCCAGCAGGTACTGGAGTTTCTTACACAGTACAACATTCCAACAGGTACTGGAGTTTCTTACACAGTACAACATTCCAGCAGGTACTGGAGTTTCTTACACAGTACAACATTCCAGCAGGTACTGGAGTTTCTTACACAGTACAACATTCCAACAGGTACTGGAGTTTCTTACACAGTACAACATTCCAGCAGGTACTGCAGTTTCTTACACAGTACAACATTCCAACAGGTACTGGAGTTTCTTACACAGTACAACATTCCAACAGGTACTGGAGTTTCTTACACAGTACAACATTCCAGCAGGTACTGCAGTTTCTTACACAGTACAACATTCCAGCAGGTACTGCAGTTTCTTAGCACAGTTTAACATTCCAGCAGTACCTTCTGGAATGTTAAAATGTGTAAGAACTGCACTACCTGCAGTTCTTACACATTTTTTCCTGAATACGATGCATAACTGTGAGCTACCACACACGTACCTATTTACTGCTTGGTGGACAGGGATGTTGGAGAGACGTACTGAGATGTTTGTCCATGCCAGGGAATCGAACTGGAGACCTTACGATTGTAAGTCGAACACTCTCTCCAGTGAGCTACGCGGCATCTGGTTTTTCGCAAAATAAAACGCATGAAACGGGGTGTCTTGATACTATTGAAGGGTTCTTGATCCAAGGAACCGTAGCTACCCATCTTTAATCCTAGTTACCTGACGTATTCCATTCGCTGTACGACTCTCGTTTATTTTATGACTGTAGATGTGAGACGGGTTTGTATGAGGTGTTAGTCACTTTCTCTGAGAGGTGTCACCTCAGTGTTTAACATTTAAAAGGTTCTTCTCTTGCCTCTTCTGCACATTTTTAAATTGTTTGTAACAGATAAGAACTGTAGATATAAATCCGGATGTACTCCTGGTAACCCTTTTGTGGCCTAGTCCCTAGGTCTTTTGTGTATCCATATGTTATTGCACTACTCTCCACAGGATGGATATGAGGTACACAGTAAACCAGCCACTACCATCCACAGGATGGATATGATGTACACAATAAACCAGCCACTACCATCCACAGGATGGATATGAGGTACACAATAAACCAGCCACTACCATCCACAGGATGGATATGAGGTACACAATAAACCAGCCACTACCATCCACAGGATGGATATGAGGTGCACAGTAAACCAGCCACTACCATCCACAGGATGGATATGAGGTACACAGTAAACCAGCCACTACCCTCCACAGGATGGATATGAGGTGCACAATAAACCAGCCACTACCATCCACAGGATGGATATGAGGTGCACAATAAACCAGCCACTACCCTCCACAGGATGGATATGAGGTACACAGTAAACCATCCACTACCATCCACAGGATGGATATGAGGTACACAGTAAACCAGCCACTACCATCCACAGGATGGATATGAGGTACACAGTAAACCAGCCACTACCATCCACAGGATGGATATGAGGTACACAGTAAACCAGCCACTACCCTCCACAGGATGGATATGAGGTGCACAATAAACCAGCCACTACCATCCACAGGATGGATATGAGGTACACAGTAAACCAGCCACTACCATCCACAGGATGGATATGAGGTACACAGTAAACCAGCCACTACCATCCACAGGATGGATATGAGGTACACAGTAAACCAGCCACTACCATCCACAGGATGGATACGAGGTACACAGTAAACCAGCCACTACCATCCACAGGATGGATATGAGGTACACAGTAAACCAGCCACTACCCTCCACAGGATGGATATGAGGTGCACAGTAAACCAGCCACTACCATCCACAGGATGGATATGAGGTACACAGTAAACCAGCCACTACCATCCACAGGATGGATATGAGGTACACAGTAAACCAGCCACTACCATCCACAGGATGGATATGAGGTACACAGTAAACCAGCCACTACCATCCACAGGATGGATATGAGGTACACAGTAAACCAGCCACTACCATCCACAGGATGGATATGAGGTGCACAATAAACCAGCCACTACCCTCCACAGGATGGATATGAGGTACACAGTAAACCAGCCACTACCATCCACAGGATGGATATGAGGTACACAGTAAATCAGCCACTACCATCCACAGGATGGAAATGAGGTACACAGTAAACCAGCCACTACCATCCACAGGATGGATATGAGGTGCACAGTAAACCAGCCACTACCATCCACAGGATGGATATGAGGTGCACAATAAACTAGCCACTTCGGTGGCAGTACCTTAATTCTAAATCTTTTTTTTCATATTCTTCTAAAAATGTATGTAAGCACATGAAAGCGCTCAGGTTATATTACCTATTTTCACTGATATTTTTACATGACTGTAGATAAACAGTTCAGAGAACCGACAGGTTCATGAGACACTTGTCGCACAAGTCTTAATTCATCCTTGTGATGCTGGTACAAAAATTTCACAGGCTAGAGAAGGGAAATGAGTGTGTGTGAATTCCTGAAGACTTTTATAGTAGTAGGAAAGGTTTAGTGGTGGGACCTTGTAGCCAACACTGTGGTAACCTGGTTGTTTACACGAGTGAGTCACTTGACGAGTGTTGGGTGAGAAATACCTTGCCAGGAGAACCTTGGAACTTTTACCTTTCGACTGATTCACAAATATTGATAATGCGATGAGACGTAAAGCAGAGGAAGGCTTTCCTGGGACTCTCTGACGTAGGGAGAGAGCTCTGCTGGTGAGCTCTGTTACCTAGAGTGAAGTGGTGGTAACACTGGGTGTGGTTTGACATCAAAAAGTAAGTTGTATTACTGAGTTATTCCCAGCACCTCCGTGGCAACTTTCCCTGAGGCTCTCACGTGTTAAGTGCCGCCTACAAAAGGGAAACACGTTCACCATCATTCGTTCAATAGCTTTCCTGCCAGAGGTGTGCTGACGTCACAATTCGAGTGACCGCAACATCCTTACCCCTCCAAAGTTCAGTCACCATATTTCCTACTTCCAGGACTCGAGTCCGGCTAACTTATTTCCCTGAATCCCATCATATATGTTACCTTGCTCACACTCCAACAGCACATTAAACCACAATCCTATCTAACACCGTTACGAAAGCCTGCTGCATGTCCATGCCCCTAGCACTCAAAACCTATCCAGTTCCTCCACAGATATGTACATTCCCTTTTTCATCCTATTTTGCTCGGTGCTCTCTAAATGACCAAACTACCTCCTTGGTCCTTTAAATTACACCTCGGGTAACCCCTCTCGCTCTTCTAATTACCACACTTAGCTTTCTTTCATAATTTTCACATCACCCTCGCTACAACGTTTAAAACCCATGCCTCACACCCATATCAAACCGTGCCACTATTCTCTGATACACTTCCTGCTTTTTTTTTTTTTTTTTTTTGCCTCCATAGATAAGCCTCTTTCTTTCCACAAATGACAACATTTAACCCACATTTTTCCCTCGTCAGTTCTATGATTCACCTCGTCTTTCATAAACCCATCTGTCGACACCTCCACTCCTAAATATCTGAACACATTCACTTCCTCCATACTCCCTCCCTCCAATCTGTTATCCAGTCTTTCCTTGTCTAGACTTTATTTCTTTCATCCCTTTGCTCTTACCTATGTTCACTTTTAATTATCAATTATTAGTAGTAAAGTCAGGGGTTAGATAGAACTTGGGAAATGGAAGGTAATCAAGCTTGATCCAAGGAAGAGGAGGGTAGCACCACTTCCATGGATCGAGACCCCTTCAGCATAACGTCAACCTCCCCTCCCTTCCCCTGTAGACAACAAATGAGTGTACGATGTCTGTAACGAGTGAGTCACTGGTCGTGTAGACAATGAACACAATAACTAGGGCGTGACTGACACACTCCTGCCTTCTCACATGTGTTCACACACACCTGTCTACGTTCTCATACACCTGTGTACGTTCTCACACCTGAATGCGCTTTCATACATCTGTCTACGTTCTCACACACCTGTCTTAATTTCTCACACGTGTCCAAGTTCTCACGTGTCCACATACACGTCTACATTCTCACACAAGTGTCAGCATACAGACTTATGTACGTTTCTAAAATTCCTGAAGTACTGGTACTCAAGCCTTAGTCTTGACTACCACAACATAAGTCAGTTTGTTTACCTTGCAAATTGTCCCAAGAATGTGCTTATCTACGTTCATGTTATCAGAGTGAATTATAGATTTACTCCGGCTTCTAACTGCATTCTTATGACGTTCTAAGTTTATTATTTAACTCTTTCTTTCTAATGCTTGACAGGAACAAACTGAAGATATTTTAGACTTGTTTTCAAGTATATTTTAGAGCCAACTCATCGACCATGTTATTTGAGAACTCAGAGTACCGTGGCTAGACCTGTTGATGAGGAACTGTTTTGAAGACTCGAGTTCCCTCTTGAAGACACCTACGAGTTAAGATGGAAATAAATGGTATAAAATACAGACACAATGAAAAAATAAACACAAGCAGTATAATGTGATCCTTAATTGACAAGGTTTCGCCCACAGTGGGCTTTATCAAGTCGCAAATAGATCTATTTGGGTGGAAAGTACGAGAGTATATATATGATGGAGTCAGGTGGAGAATTGTGCATGTGATAAGATAATGAGAATGGAGGAACACTGCAACAGGCCTACTGGCCCATACAAGGCAGGTTCTTCTCAAAAATAACTACTGCCACCCACCCACTTGTTTGTTGATGATTCCCCTTATGCAGGATGGGAGGGCGTTGATGAGCATTTGGACATGTATCAGAGGGTTGGTGAAGGGTGACTAATTGTGTGTGCTTGCCTATTTGTGGTTGCAGGGGTCGATTCACAGCTCCTGGTTCTATGTGTGTGTGTGAGAGTGTGTGTGTGGGGGGGGGGCAATAATTTCCCGTCGTTGAGAGTGAAGGAGTTCAGCTGTTTTGACGTCAGACCGGAAATGCCAGAAGGGCCACTAGTGCGTGGAAGCTCGCTGGTGAAGCACAACCTGCATTCAACTCTGCCACCAATCTATTATTGCTTTATTTCTAGCTTTGCATTGACCAAGGAGCGAAACGTAAACAATAAAGAAGCCCTAAGTGTTTGCACTTGCTTCCTTCATCCATATTTGGGTACTAATACAACTTGAAAGCAGATTTTTACCACAGAAATGGCTAGATCATTGTGCAGCCTTTATCCATCCTGTGGACGGTAGAGCAAGAACATATAGACGCATAAAAGACCTAGGAACCTGGCCCAGGAAGGCTTTAGAGAAGTATATGTAGATATTTGCAAATTATATATCTCGCACGAGCAAGTTTAGGATATTTGTTCAGAATTCCTGGTGTCTAGGTAAGGTTTGTCAGGAAACAGTGCAAGTGTTTCCTGACTCGGGTCTTTTGGTCATATGACAGAGGCCTTCCGCTGGTTTACCGGTCCACCCCTTTACAAATTAAGGTTATGAAAGTACTGTCTGGTGTCTTGAATTTTCATATATAAGATCTCTAAGGAAAAAAAATATTCCGATCTGTCTGTAGACAGCCTATGCTGCCTGTTAGTTTCATAACTCGCGGCACTCCAGTGCTGCCCTCTGTAGGCCTATTCAGGTCAGTGAGACGCTATGTCCAAGCGGCCCACTTCACAGGCTCACCTCCTAGGATCAACATCCACACTTTATTACTAATAAAGTAAGAAGCCTCCGAAGCCTTATCATTGCTACCCCGCTCTGCAGAACGACACAATCAACATTTGAAATCATGTCAACCTTATATTGGGCCAGTGAGTCTGATGCAGTGCTTCTTCCTTAAATGGGTGTGACTTGGACCTAACTGTAGGTGAATAGAACCTGCCTAGCATGGGTCAGTAGGCCTGCTGCAGTGCTCCTTTATGTTGTTATGAAGCTCTGCAGGACAGTATGTGGCCTTGGCCCCTATGGCAGACCACGGGAGCAGCGACCACTGGCTTACCCACGCCACAAGGCTTCATGCTGGCCTCTTATCATTACCAGGCTACTGTGAAGGTTCGAGATAGCGAGGCCGCTGGTGAATTAGAGGACCGCACCACCACTTGTCTTGCCCACGGGCTGGATCTGCCGAGCATGTCCCGAGGGCCACCCCCGCCGTAATTATCATCTTTACCTGCCTACCAAGCTACTGTTCGATTCAGATTACCCACTGATAAGTCGCCCAAGGTCACCCGCTGCTGTGGGAATGTTAACACGAAGGGCAGGTGGAGCTGGGAAGATCCAGTCAGTGTGTGTTAGCTTCTCTTGTTATGGTTTATAGGGCCACTGATAGCTTACGCCGTATTGAGCTCTGTGTTGACTTCTCTTGTTGTGGTTTATAGGGCCGCTGATAGTTTACGCCGTATCGAGTTCTCACAGTGTTAGCGTGTATATGTGAGCTAACCAATAATTGCCTTCGCAAGGGGGAGAGTGAGAGCGAACCCGATGGTAATGGAGAAGGAGGGAGGGAGGGGGTAGCAGTCCCTTTGAAAGGGGTAAGGAGTGATAGATACGGTATACTTGTGGGTAACAGCCTATCTTCCCGACACTGCTTACCTTTGATGGGCTTCCAGAGTTTTTCTACTGCTGCAGCTTGGCCCTGGGCCAGGCTTGTCTGGTGCTTGCTCAACCAGGCTGTTACTGCTGGCAGCCTGCAGGCTCACAGCGAGCCTGTGGGCTGTGGAGTGTCGCAGATTCTTTGTATAAGGTTTAATTGAGAATTATTATCCTACCTCAGTTCATATATAGGCTAAGAGCTGTTAACCTACCTCAGCTCATTTCAAACCCCAGCCCTGGGTGTCGACTAACGCCCAGGTACCTATTTCCTGCTAGGTAAACAGGTGTGAGGAAACAGGTGCAAGCCTCCGCCCACCCCAGGAGTAAACCCAAGTCTTTCGCTTATGAGCCAAAGACGCTTGTGCCTAGCTAGGCAATTTGGAATTTTAGTGGAAATTTACTGGGCTGGAGAGAAGGCACATGCTTAGAGGAAGGTGGGATCATTCACCTCTACGGGTATTGCAGGCTTGATCCTCCGTCCGCTGGCCACAAAGAAGACACGTTTAATTATAAAACATTCCGCGTGTGTGTATGAAAGACCTGCCAGCACCAACAGCTTATCGGATCACAGACCGGGTGAGGCGAGTCCTGAAACTCTTAAGTCAGTGTACTAATCACATCATGGTTAGACAAGCAATCAGAACAGGCCTCTACTCTAGACACAGTACATTATTTACATGGTCAATCAGAGTGTTAAGGAAAGTAGGCAGAACTCTGATTCATAAGATCTAAACTTTTTAAATATCACTTCTCTTGCTCATCTAAATCTATTAGGAGTCTTTGTTAGTTTGGATTAAATTCATAATTCCTCCTCCCTGCTGTCATGAGGTGCTACAAGAATCCTCGTTCCTCACTGTGTAGTGAGTGAATAGTAGTAGTACTGGAACAACCAAGAATCCTTATTCTTGGAACAACCAAGAATCGTCGTTCATTACAGTAGAACAACAGTAGTACTGGAACAACCAAGAACCTTCGGTCATGACTGTACAGCGGAACAGCAGTAGTAGTACTGGAACAACGTCTCACTAAGCTGGTTAAGTTCTCCGCACAGAGGAACTTCCATCTTCAGTGAAATCAGGGACGTGTGAACGCTTATAGGAACCTTGTGTTATACAGTATATCTATCTATCTATCTATCTATATCTATATCTATATCTATATATATATATATATATATATATATATATATATATATATATATATATATATATATATATATATATATATCTCTCTCTCTCTCTCTCTCTCTCTCTCTCTCTCTCTCTCTCTCTCCTCTCTCTCTCTCTCTCTCTCTCTCTCTCTCTCTCTCTCTCTCTCTCTCTCTCTCTCTCTCTCTCTCTCTCTCTCTCTCTCTGCTCTCTCTCTCTCTCTCTCTCTCTCCTCTCTCTCTCTCTCTCTCTCTCTCTCTCTCTCTCTCTCTCTCTCTCTCTCTCTCTCTCTCTCTCTCTCTCTCTCTCTCTCTCTCTCTCTCTCTCTCTCTCTCTCTCTCTCTCTCTCTCTCTCTCTCTCTCTCTCTCTCTCTCTCTCTCTCTCTCTCTCTCTCTCTCTCTCTCTCTCTCTCTCTCTCTCTCTCTCCTCTCTCTCTCTCTCTCTCTCTCTGTGTTTAAACGACCAAGGGCTGGAGTTAATGTTGATAATGTAGTGATGATTTGGAGTGATTCGTACTGGGTTTATGGTTGTGTGTTCACTGGCAGGATGAGTGGTACTGTCCAGTACTGTGTTTATGGTGGTGTGTTCACTGGCACGATGAGTGGTACTGTCCAGTACTGTGTTTATGGTGGTGTGTTCACTGGCAGGATGAGTGGTACTGTCCAGTACTGTGTTTATGGTGGTGTGTTCACTGGCACGATGAGTGGTACTGTCCAGTACTGTGTTTATGGTGGTGTGTTCACTGGCAGGATGAGTGGTACTGTCCAGTACTGTGTTTATGGTGGTGTGTTCACTGGCACGATGAGTGGTACTGTCCAGTACTGTGTTTATGGTGGTGTGTTCACTGGCAGGATGAGTGGTACTGTCCAGTACTGTGTTTATGGTGGTGTGTTCACTGGCAGGATGAGTGGTACTGTCCAGTACTGTGTTTATGGTGGTGTGTTCACTGGCAGGATGAGTGGTACTGTCCAGTACTGTGTTTAATGTGGTGTGTTCACTGGCAGGATGAGTGGTACTGTCCAGTACTGTGTTTAATGTGGTGTGTTCACTGGCAGGATGAGTGGTACTGTCCAGTACTGTGTTTATGGTGGTGTGTTCACTGGCAGGATGAGTGGTACTGTCCAGTACTGTGTTTAATGTGGTGTGTTCACTGGCAGGATGAGTGGTACTGTCCAGTACTGTGTTTATGGTTGTGTGTTCACTGGCAGGATGAGTGGTACTGTCCAGTACTGTTTATGGTGGTGTGTTCACTGGCAGGATGAGTGGTACTGTCCAGTACTGTGTTTATGGTGGTGTGTTCACTGGCAGGATGAGTGGTACTGTCCAGTACTGTGTTTATGGTGGTGTGTTCACTGGCAGGATGAGTGGTACTATTCAGTACTGTGTTTATGGTGGTGTGTTCACTGGTAGGATGAGTGGTACTGTCCAGTACTGTGTTTATGGTGGTGTGTTCACTGGCAGGATGAGTGGTACTGTCCAGTACTGTGTTTATGGTGGTGTGTTCACTGGCAGGATGAGTGGTACTGTCCAGTACTGTGTTTATGGTGGTGTTTACTGGCAGGATGAGTGGTACTGTCCAGTACTGTGTTTATGGTGGTGTGTTCACTGGCAGGATGAGTGGTACTATCCAGTACTGTGTTTATGGTGGTGTGTTCACTGGCAGGATGAGTGGTACTATCCAGTACTGTCTTTATGGTGGTGTGTTCACTGGCAGGATGAGTGGTACTGTCCAGTACTGTCTTTATGATGGTATGTTTACTCACAGTACGAGTGCTTCTCAGTGTACGAACTCTTATGAGCTAAATCTAAAAGAAATCTGCAATATTTCCATTGTGGTCCTTAGGACCATCCCAGGATGCGCCGTACAAGTCTCGCTAACTTCCAGGTATTTAC
This sequence comes from Cherax destructor, assembly GCA_009830355.1. Lineage (NCBI taxonomy): Eukaryota > Metazoa > Arthropoda > Malacostraca > Decapoda > Parastacidae > Cherax > Cherax destructor. Next base: position 43,275 of record WNWK01004878.1, read on the forward strand.
TGCTAGGTAACAGGGACACAGGTGTTAGATAACTTGTCCATACGTTCCTCCTCGCCCAGGGTTCGACCCTGGTGCTTTGGTTTGTATTTCTTTGGTCAGTCTTGATATCTTCATATTCCAGCGTCTTGTTCCACGCCTTTCCCAAATTCATTCTCACCCCAACAATTGCTTCCCCCACCACCACCATGGCTCCCCTCCCTCCTAGAATTGCTCCTTTCCACTACTAGACCTCTCCCACCATTTCTCCCCAACCCACACACTCTCCCTCCCACAGTATTACTTATAACCACTGCGGGAGTCGTTCTTCTGTCACTTTTTGCTGTATTTCAAAGTTAGTGACCGCAAAGGTGTGGTCGGTGCTTGTGGCAGGTCCCAGGTCCCAGGACCCAGGACCCGGGTCCCAGGACCCGGGTCCCAGGACCCAGGTCTCTGGTTCCAGGACTCAGGACCCGGGTTTCAGGGAGTCAGGTTGACGGAGGCTTGTAACCTGTCCTGCGTCCTGCCCCTAGGTCGTCACACTATTTGCCATTATTTTCTCCAGGACAGTGTTTAGCATTGCCCTGCTCTCAACAACCTTGCCCTGTCATCCCTAGCCCCTGCCTCTCTGTGGCACCTTGCCCACAAGTGAGCTTAAGGGAGGGGTGGCCACCTGTGGCTAGGGGGAGCATGTCTGCTCCTCAGGTTCTTGATTGTGAGGTAACACCTTCCCCAGGGGAGCAAATGGTCTCCCGTTACGGTAGAGGAGATAATGACTCACCTGTTATTGTGTAACACCCGAACCTTGTTACTACACCATCACCACTACTCTGTATCACCACCACTCTGTATCGTTTAATATATATATATATATATATATACATGATATATATATATATATATATATATATATATATATATATATATATATATATATATATATATATATATATATATATATATTTATATTAGTGTTGAGAAGGCAGACACATTCCAACATGCCACAAGATATACTACCAATATTAACATTACCCTCGGACAGGAATTCCGATATAGAGAGCTGGGATAATAAATGGTGTTGGGGGAGCATAATAAATGAGAAGGAAGCAATCAGCACTCTGGGTGGGGACGGTCCAGTACGCATCACCAGCGCACAGGTCGATAGTGCATGTGCATGTGATGCGGGGGGCGTGAGGGGAGGGGGTCTGAGGGGAGGGGGTGGCATGGAGGGGGAGGTAATGTTTTGAGAGTATTAATTACGATAATCGATGAAGGAGTGTGAGGAATGTTCACAGGCGTGTGGCGCCACGCATACAGGCAGTGCCACGCATACAGGCAGTGCCACACATACAGGCAGTGCCACGCACACAGGCAGTGCCACGCATACAGACAGTGCCACGCATACAGGCATTGTCACGCACACAGGTAAGGACACCCTCATGCATACACATAGTGCCACCACACATGCATAGTGCCACGCTGCATGCATGCATAGTACCACGCTACACACATGGTGCCACGCTACACATACAAAGTGTCACTATGAAATCTGCCAGAGGAAGCAGAATTACTATCCAAACCAGGAGCTAAAGTCTACAATAGTCAGTAGATCTGTAAGACACGGAATGTACTGGTCTCAGACCGGGCCGCGGGGGCGTTGACCCCCGAAACCCACTCCAGGTAATCCCAGTATGCACCCAGAGCTTCAAGAGTACTGCTTCTTACTAGTAGCAAGCCATCGCCTTAGTAATTTCTGGGACGTTGAAAGAAAACGTAACGGAAATGCGATGTATTGAATTATGAAAAGAATGTCAAAAAAATGGTCATAAATAATAATAGCTGAACTATCTTTTAAAAGGCGTAATAAAACAAGTGCCACGAAGGCCATGCAAATGGCCTTGTAGAGGACAAGAAGGCACAATACAGTGACTGGGATAATAAACAACCCGCACGTAGAAGTTTACGACGACGTTTCGGTTCGACTTGGACCACTAGTCACAGTGTAACTTATAAATGGTCCAGGTGGGACCGAAACGTCGTCAGCTTCTCTCTATGTGAGGGTTATTTGTGAACTGATATTGTGGATAATGAGAACTTTCAAAACAAGATAAATATTGCTCGTGGAAACACTGTTTACACCACTAAGTGTTCTTGGTTGTAGAACTATACCACTAGTGTTCTTGGTTGTAGAACTGTACCACTAGTGTTCTTGGTTGTAGAACTGTACCACTAGTGTTCTTGGTTGTAGTACTGTACCACTAGTGTTCTTGGTTGTAGAACTGTACCACTAGTGTTCTTGGTTGTAGAACTGTACCACTAGTGTTCTTGGTTGTAGAACTGTACCACTAGTGTTCTTGGTTGTAGAACTGTACCACTAGTGTTCTTGGTTGTAGAACTGTACCACTAGTGTTCCTGGTTGTAGTACTGTGCCACTAGTGTTCCTGGTTGTAGTACTGTACCACTAGTGTTCTTGGTTGTAGAACTGTACCACTAGTGTTCTTGGTTGTAGAACTGTACCACTAGTGTTCTTGGTTGTAGAACTGTACCACTAGTGTTCTTGGTTGTAGAACTGTACCACTAGTGTTCTTGGTTGTAGAACTGTACCACTAGTGTTCTTGGTTGTAGAACTGTACCACTAGTGTTCTTGGTTGTAGAACTGTACCACTAGTGTTCTTGGTTGTAGAACTGTACCACTAGTGTTCTTGGTTGTAGAACTGTACCACTAGTGATCTTGGTTGTAGAACTGTACCACTAGTGTTCTTGGTTGTAGAACTGTACCACTAGTGTTCTTGGTTGTAGAACTGTACCACTAGTGTTCTTGGTTGTAGAACTGTACCACTAGTGTTCTTGGTTGTAGAACTGTACCACTAGTGTTCTTGGTTGTAGAACTGTACCACTAGTGCTCTTGGTTGTAGAACTGTACCACTAGTGTTCTTGGTTGTAGAACTGTACCACTAGTGTTCTTGGTTGTAGAACTGTACCACTAGTGTTCTTGGTTGTAGAACTGTACCACTAGTGTTCTTGGTTGTAGAACTGTACCACTAGTGTTCTTGGTTGTAGAACTGTACCACTAGTGTTCTTGGTTGTAGAACTGTACCACTAGTGTTCTTGGTTGTAGAACTGTACCACTAGTGTTCTTGGTTGTAGAACTGTACCACTAGTGTTCTTGGTTGTAGAACTGTACCACTAGTGTTCTTGGTTGTAGAACTGTACCACTAGTGTTCTTGGTTGTAGAACTGTACCACTAGTGTTCTTGGTTGTAGAACTGTACCACTAGTGTTCTTGGTTGTAGAACTGTACCACTAGTGTTCTTGGTTGTAGAACTGTACCACTAGTGTTCTTGGTTGTAGTACTGTACCACTAGTGTTCTTGGTTGTAGTACTGTACCACTAGTGTTCTTGGTTGTAGAACTGTACCACTAGTGTTCTTGGTTGTAGAACTGTACCACTAGTGTTCTTGGTTGTAGAACTGTACCACTAGTGTTCTTGGTTGTAGAACTGTACCACTAGTGTTCTTGGTTGTAGAACTGTACCACTAGTGTTCTTGGTTGTAGTACTGTACCACTAGTGTTACTGGTTGTAGAACTGTACCACTAGTGTTCTTGGTTGTAGAACTGTACCACTAGTGTTCTTGGTTGTAGTACTGTACCACTAGTGTTCTTGGTTGTAGAACTGTACCACTAGTGTTCTTGGTTGTAGAACTGTACCACTAGTGTTCTTGGTTGTAGTACTGTACCACTAGTGTTCTTGGTTGTAGAACTGTACCACTAGTGTTCTTGGTTGTAGTACTGTACCACTAGTGTTCTTGGTTGTAGAACTGTACCACTAGTGTTCTTGGTTGTAGAACTGTACCACTAGTGTTCTTGGTTGTAGAACTGTACCACTAGTGTTCTTGGTTGTAGAACTGTACCACTAGTGTTCTTGGTTGTAGAACTGTACCACTAGTGTTCTTGGTTGTAGAACTGTACCACTAGTGTTCTTGGTTGTAGAACTGTACCACTAGTGTTCTTGGTTGTAGAACTGTACCACTAGTGTTCTTGGTTGTAGAACTGTACCACTAGTGTTCTTGGTTGTAGAACTGTACCACTAGTGTTCTTGGTTGTAGTACTGTACCACTAGTGTTCTTGGTTGTAGAACTGTACCACTAGTGTTCTTGGTTGTAGTACTGTACCACTAGTGTTCTTGGTTGTAGAACTGTACCACTAGTGTTACTGGTTGTAGTACTGTACCACTAGTGTTCTTGGTTGTAGAACTGTACCACTAGTGTTCTTGGTTGTAGAACTGTACCACTAGTGTTCTTGGTTGTAGTACTGTACCACTAGTGTTCTTGGTTGTAGTACTGTACCACTAGTGTTCTTGGTTGTAGAACTGTACCACTAGTGTTCTTGGTTGTAGAACTGTACCACTAGTGTTCTTGGTTGTAGTACTGTACCACTAGTGTTCTTGGTTGTAGTACTGTACCACTAGTGTTCTTGGTTGTAGTACTGTACCACTAGTGTTTCTGGTTGTAGAACTGTACCACTAGTGTTCTTGGTTGTAGAACTGTACCACTAGTGTTCTTGGTTGTAGAACTGTACCACTAGTGTTCTTGGTTGTAGAACTGTACCACTAGTGTTCTTGGTTGTAGAACTGTACCACTAGTGTTACTGGTTGTAGAACTGTACCACTAGTGTTCTTGGTTGTAGAACTGTACCACTAGTGTTACTGGTTGTAGAACTGTACCACTAGTGTTCTTGGTTGTAGTACTGTACCACTAGTGTTCTTGGTTGTAGAACTGTACCACTAGTGTTCTTGGTTGTAGTACTGTACCACTAGTGTTTCTGGTTGTAGAACTGTACCACTAGTGTTTCTGGTTGTAGAACTGTACCACTAGTGTTCTTGGTTGTAGAACTGTACCACTAGTGTTCTTGGTTGTAGAACTGTACCACTAGTGTTCTTGGTTGTAGAACTGTACCACTAGTGTTCTTGGTTGTAGAACTGTACCACTAGTGTTCTTGGTTGTAGTACTGTACCACTAGTGTTTCTGGTTGTAGAACTGTACCACTAGTGTTACTGGTTGTAGAACTGTACCACTAGTGGTCTTGGTTGTAGAACTGTACCACTAGTGTTCTTGGTTGTAGAACTGTACCACTAGTGTTCTTGGTTGTAGAACTGTACCACTAGTGTTCTTGGTTGTAGAACTGTACCACTAGTGTTTCTGGTTGTAGTACTGTACCACTAGTGTTCTTGGTTGTAGTACTGTACCACTAGTGTTCTTGGTTGTAGAACTGTACCACTAGTGTTCTTGGTTGTAGAACTGTACCACTAGTGTTCTTGGTGTTGAACTGTACCACTAGTGTTCTTGGTTGTAGTACTGTACCACTAGTGTTACTGGTTGTAGAACTGTACCACTAGTGTTCTTGGTTGTAGAACTGTACCACTAGTGTTCTTGGTTGTAGAACTGTACCACTAGTGTTCTTGGTTGTAGTACTGTATTACTAGTGTTCTTGGTTGTAGAACTGTACCACTAGTGTTCTTGGTTGTAGAACTGTACCACTAGTGTTCTTGGTGTTGAATGTTATGTAGCATCTTGGCCTGAGACTAGACTTCCTTGTTACGTGTCTGGTCAACCAGGAAGTTTCTGCTAGCTGTCCAAAGTAGCTACTACTAGCCATCACAGCCTGATTGATCTGTCACTTGCTTGAGCTAGCAGGCCAGTTTCCTCTTAAGAAGTTTTGTTGCAGGAATATTTGTGTTGTTAAGAGGTTGGTGTTGAAGCAGTAGACACAGTGCTTGTACATAAATGAGGGACTGATTACCTCATCTCTTGTATAGAATTCTACAGTCTTCACATTATGTCCTTGTATTGATAGTCACTGGTTGGCGAAACATCTGCAAATATACTCAGATGTTGCACAGGTGTTTAATTCTTCATCTTGTTGACACTGTTCTCTTTTTGTGCTTTTGACACCTGTGTTTTATCTTTCAATCCATTAAATTCTTAGTGTAGGGTTTGTGGCCGACTTTCACTTATCTTCCATGTATCTATTATCAGGTATTTCATGGAAAATAAGACACATGTCCAACACTTTGGTATCTTCTGTCGAAACTTTTCGCCTACATCGCAGGCTTCTTCAGCCGAATATAAGTCTTCAGTGTTGCGCTCGTCTATAAAGACATTTTGTGCTGGCATTTAATGGCACGTCAGTTCCCCTATTTTCTAATATGTTATTTTCCCCTTATCCATAATTATTATCCCATTTGCTTTGCTTTCGTAAGGTGAAGTCTACGATTTTTCCTTAATTCATGGAATAACTTAACAAATCTTTGATGACAATTGTGTTGTAGAGGTCTAAGCACAGCTCAGACCTCTACAACACAACTGTCCTTAAAGATTTAAGTTATACCATGAATTAAGGAAAGATCCTGGACTTAACCTTACGAAAGCAAAGCAAATGGGATAGTAATTATGAACGAGGTAGATTATAGGGGAAAAATAAATATGATATTAGGAGACGGGGGAACTCAGGCGCCTCTTAAAGACACGTGAGTGTTGCACATGTCTTGTTCTTCAACTTGCCAGCACAGAACAGTATCAATAATTCTATCTCTTCCTTTCAGTGCGTTACGTTTCTATTACTTTAAGGCGTTCCTAATACTTGAGATGTTTTATTGATGGTGTGCGTGTAGTAAACGATCTCTGTACATTTTCCCAGTATCATATCCTCCTTTCAAAGTCGCTGTCAACACAGAGTAATATTTTAGGCCCGAGAGAACAGGTGATTTGAGTAATGTTATTGGCTTGACTTATTTTGAAGGTTCTGGTTATCCTCCACCTTTTGAAGGTTCTCGTTATCCACCTTCTTTTGAAGGTTTTCGTTATCCACCTTGTTTGCCCTATGGTTCCATTATTGCAAATATAGGATACACACACACAACTCTATTTTTGTATCTTGCACAAAGACTGCTACAGTGTAGCTAGTGTTTTTGTATCTAAGGGTAGGTACATAAATCTGTAAATCGTATATGTAATCACAAAGATGGATGTAGATCAAATAGCGGATGTTAAAAATCTGCCTGTATACCACACGAGGTGTGAGTTTATCACATGACCGTGAATATAATAATGTAGTGAAGGAAGGTTGTCCTTGATCTTGATGGCTGTGTTGTCTCTGGGAGTCTCTCTCTCACACACACACACACACACACACACACACACACACACACACACACACACATTTCCATTAGGGTCGTTTAACTAGGATGTTATCCAAAACACTTAATTCCCAGGTACCTGTTTACTGTTAGGTGAATAATTGCAACAGTAGTAACACAGTAGCACCTATTTGCTGCTAGGTGAACAGTGACAATAGTAGTAAGACACCGTACCTGTTTACTGCTAGGTGAACAGGGGCAGCAGGTACAAGGTGACTAACACCAAGGTACCTGTTCACTGCTAGGTGAACAGGTGGAAACAAATACAAGGTGACTAACACCGAGGCACCTATTGACTGCTAGGTGAACAGGGGCAGCAGGTGTAGAGGATACTTTCCCATATATCTCACCTGTCCCGGGAATCGAAACTGCTCTCTTTCTCTTGGGGTCCCAAGGTTCCCGCAGGGCGCTGCGAGATAGGAAATGCGCGGAATGTAATAATGTAACCGGTGAGTGAGTAATGTAATTGGAAGGCAAGAATAGCATCATGAGTCACTTCAGTGTTACAGACGTGTTATGTTCCTGTTACAGGTGTGTTATATTCCTGTTACAGGCGTGTGTTATAGAGGTATTATGAACTTGTGACTGTGGTTACTTAACGTTAACTCCACGTAACTTTAACCTAGTGAGACCTAACATAACATATGTATAATTCAGATGTGAACTGAGACCGTGTGGAAACTGACGCATTATGGTGCGTCAGAAAATAACTTTGCAATTTAGAGTAGGGGGTTGATATGCGGGTGGGGGGAGTGAGGGAAGGGGTGGGGAGGGGAGTGAGGGTGGGGGTGGGGAGCGGGAGGGAGAGGAAATGCCAGCCTCATGATGTGGGGGAGAAGGGGGGTAAGGTTGGTTGTTTACAAGAGCTCACCCCCCTCCCCTCTTTCCTCTTCCCCCTCCCTCTCTCATTGACGTCATCAACATATGGTTGACACTTCTGGGAAAGTGTCATTGCAACCGGTTTCTGGTTTACCTTGGCCAGGGGCGTGCTTGACGCGCCTGTGTACTTACCTGTGTGTAGGTACCTGTGTGTAGGTACCTGTGTGTACTTACCTGTGTGTAGGTACAGGTGTATTTTGCGGTATCCCATCTTAAATATATTTTTTTTGTACTAGTCCGTATGTACGTATGTCCTTGTCATGACGTTTAGTAAGGTAATGGAGGTATCCTTATTACATATTTCTACTTACATTCACTCTACACTTGTCTATGGGATTCTTAACAAGCTTTTAAATCCTGTCGTATTTCCTTTTTCGCCTTGAAGAAGACAGTTGTTACAACCTTTGTGTGTGTGTGTGTTAGTTACCATTTTGTCCTAGGCACATGTCGATTAGACACTAGGCCTGTTGTGTGTGTGTAACGAAACACTTCGAAATGTTTCGGCCCCGCCGGGAATTGAACCCGGGCCCTCCGTGCGTGAAGCAAGAGCGCTAGCCACCATGCCATCGGGGTGTGTGTGTGTGTGTGTATACTCACCTAGTAGTCACCTTTTTGTGGTTGCACGGGACGAGTCATAGCTCCTAGTTCCCGCCTCTTCAATGGTCGCTACTAGGTCCACTCTCTCTCTGCTCCATGAACTTTAATCATACCTCTTCTTAAAGCTATGTATGGATTCTGCCTCTACTACATCACTCTCCAGACTGATCCACTTCCTGACAACTTTGTGACTGAAGAAATACTTCCTAACATCCTGTGACTCATCTGAGTCTTCAGCTTCCAGTTGTGACCTCTTGTTGTTGTGTCCCATTTCTGAAACATTCTGTCCCTATCCACCCTGTCAATTCCTCTCATACACCTTTTGTGTGTGTGTGTGTGTGTGTGTGTGTGTGTGTGTGTGTGTGTGTGTGTGTGTGAGAGAGAGAGAGAGAGAGAGAGAGAGAGAGAGCGACTGTATCAGCTTCATCAGTGATTGTGTTTGCTAGCTCTGAGAGATACCTGATAATTAAGATCTTAAGGGTCTCCTAACCAGTAACAGCCTGGTTGATCAGACCCTGATCTATCATGAGGCCTGGTCTTAGACCTGGCCGCGGGGGCGTTGACCCCCGAAACCCTCTCCAGGTAAACCTTCTCACTGGTTCAACATCTCAGTGGAGAGAAATGGAGGGAAGGTAGGGGATAAACTCACTGAATAACGGCGGTGGATGGCATAGGTGCAATTAGAGAACAGGCAATATCAGTGGTTCAAGACTTCAATATATTACAGAGTTGTGAAGCTGCGTATGGAGTCTACTTCCACAGCACTCACATCCAGGTCATTGCACTGTTTTTAACCACTCTGAGACTGCATATTGCTAACAATCTTGCAATTTATTTCCACTGGGATAGCAGAATGTCCTTCTAACCCTATCCACACTTAACACTTTAAGACATCACATTCGTCAGGGTTACTATCCTCAGCTGGCCCTCCTGCTTGCATAGTGGGATGATATTGATCTTCTTTTAAGTCTCTGGTAGTTCATCCATCTGTAAAGACATGGAATGCCGTTCCTGGTTTGTGCAAGGTTTCTACTGCACTCAGACTCCAAGGTGACATATTGGTGGATAATGTAGCAACATACTGGGTTTTCCCACAGTATAACAGTGTAGCAACATACTGTGGGTGTTCCCACAATATAACAGTGTAGCAGCACACTGGGTGTTCCCACAATGTAACTGTCATGCCGAATAGGTAAAACTGGTCAATTAGCAAGAACTCATTTAAAATTAAGTCCTTTCTAAAATTTTCTCTTAAACGTTTAAAGATTTTTTTTTCATTTATATTAATGTAAAAAATAATAATTTTGTACCAAAAGAAGCTTAGAAAACTTACCTAACCTTATTATAACAAGCGCAATTTAATTTGGCCTAATCCAACTAAATATATTTGAGATAAATTTGCGATAATTTAATAATAAACAAACACAATGAAATATATTTTTTCGTTAGGTTCAGAATGATGTTTGCTATATCATTACATACACAAACTTTCGCTTGTCTTATTCGGCAAGAAGAGCGTTGTTATTTAAGCCCATATCATAAGTTTTACATATTCAGCACGACATAACTATCATATACATAGCAACACACTGCTGATGTAACCACTTAATAATAATAATAATAATAATAATACTAATAATAAACATTTCTAGCTCTCCTGCAGTTATCGTATAATTTTTGTCATGCGTTTTTTTTTTTGTCATTGTCTTCTATTCTCCTCTTCTTTATCATCCATGCCTCGTACAGCTATACCGTATGATCTCTTCCACTGATTTCTGGCACTGTGGAGCAGGTCGTATCTACTCTTGAAGCTGTGTATAGTGTTTGCTTCCCCCGCATCATTCATCACGTTACATTGACCATCCAAAAACTGGAACAGTGATAACTTACACGTGTACAACATCTGGGTATCTTTATTTTGAAGACGTTTCGCCCTCCAGTGGCTTTATCAGTACAATACAGGGAATAAATGAAAGAAGATAAGGTAATCAGTCCCTCAGCCTATCAGAATTATAAACAGAAAGTAGATGAGGTAATCAGTCCCACAGCCTCGGAGTTATATACAGAAGACAGTATAAGATGAGGTAGTCAGTCTTACAACTTAGAAGCAGGTGTTGATTACTGTAGTCTGGATGTTGCATGTGTGTCTAATTCATGACTTGTGTTGCTGATTACCTCAAACTCCTCCTCTCCTTACAACTTTCTACTTTGTATAGGACTGATGAAGCCACAGTGTGGCGAAACGTTTTTAATAAAGATACCCAAGTGTTGCATATGTGTCTAATTTATCAACATGTGTTGCTATTGTATTCCACAGATACAGTAATGTGCATATTAATTGGGACAGTGATGAAATAAGACATTTGGAAAATTAATGTTTATTTGAAGAATACAGGGCAGTGATATGACAGATAATTGATTTAATAAGAGGTATAATTACCCTTTGCTTTTGTAAGCATTACTATACACTTTGGCATAGTCTTGTTGGTATGTTTGGTTAGTTGTACGTCGTTGTACCAGGTTCTCATAATAGCCGCAGTTAGCTTCTCCACAGTTGAACAGTCCTGCTTCGCGATCCTGTGTTTGGTTATTGCTTATAGATTCTCAATTGGGTTGAGGTCTGGAGAGTTTCCAGGTCAATTTAGAACGCTTAGGCCACTCTCTTCGAAGAATGTCAGATTTTTTTCTGGAAGTGTCATGGAGCAAGATCCTGCTGGAAGATGCCCTCTCCATCAGGAAAGTCTCTGTCTACAATGGGAAGCAAACGAGTTGCCATGATTGCCATGTATTTGTCACTGTTTATCGTTCAATCAACAATAACAAGCCGTCCATGGCCTTTACCAGTAAAACTACACCAAAACATGTTAGGTGAGTGGTTTGGTGCTTGTTGAATGTGTCATTCCGAAGTTCGCCTTTGTTCCGTCTCACTACCACTGATCTGCACCTATTCATCTGTCGTCCATCCCTTGTGATCGAGTGCCTAAAACAGCCACTTTTTTCTTCATAGCAACAGTCAATAACTGTTTCTTAACCTGCTTTATGGTAGTTCTGCCAGCTTCAAGGAGCCTTCGTCGAACAGCTGAAGAATCAACATTTACACCAGCTGAAGCCAAATCTCTATAGATCTTTGCTGGTTTTCTTAGAATCTTTCATACTATTTCTTATGGTAACCTTGTCATGGTGAAGTGTCACCTTCCTGGACCCAGCGCTCCACGATCACCAGTGTCGTCAGTTCTCTTCAGAATCCCACCAACAGTTGACTTTGCTAGGCTCAAATTTTCTTTACCCGTCTTGAAACGACCTTTCTCAGCACAACACAGTGATGACGCTGGGATGAGAGATATTCACAGATCATAAGGAAACTAATATCTATTATTTTTTCAATAAAAAAATGGTGGATTTGGATTTAACACGGCCTAAATGAAATTGAAACTGATAAGTAGTGAATACCGGTAGTTTGTGTGTGTTGGTCATAGTTGTGGGTAACAGTAGCCTTCCAGACACCCCAGTTGTGCTGAGTGGTTGTGTGGCAGCCGTATTGGTGGTGGGGGTCCTGGTGGTGAGTCATGTGTGAGAAACACCACAAGTGGTGGAGATAAACACTGCCAGACTCACTGATAATGAGATTGTAAGATTAATTGTAACTTATTGTAGATCAGATGATTCATTACCTCTTACTACCCTCCTTACCACCCCCTCCCTCCCTACTTACATTACTTTCTCTACCTTGGAAACATTAGGACGTGTTTTCTTAAGACACCTGTTGTCACTGTTCGCCTAGCAGTAAGTAGGTACCTGGATGTTAGTAGACTTGTGTAGGTCGCATCCTGGGACAAAATTAACCTAATTTGCCCGAAATGCTCTGCATAACCAGGGACTTTCTATATAGTATGTCATTGATGTCAGCTATGGTCTGTATAAGTTGTATCATGTACTTGTAGAAATAAAGATTATTACCTACCCACTTCACTCTTCTTACTAATCTTATTCTCCCTCCGTCCTTATATTACTCTCCCTCTCTTGCTGTTCCTCTCCCTTACATTACTCCCCATCTTCTACCTGTGTGTGTGTGTACTCACCTATTTGTGGTTGCAGGGGTCGATTCACAGCTCCTTTGTGTGTGAGAGAGAGAGAGAGAAAAATTACCCGCTCCTAACCACGGTACTTTTGCCCTTTGTCTCCAATTTAACTTAAATGATCATTATTATATATAGTTTTTTTAATTTCTTTAATGTCGTAGATACTCGCAGATAGTCACAGATACTCGCAGATAGTCGCAGATAGTCACAGATACTCGCAGATAGTCACAGATACTCGCAGATAGTCACAGATACTCGCAGATAGTCACAGATACTCGCAGATAGTCACAGATACTCGCAGATAGTCACAGATACTCGCAGATAGTCACAGATACTCGCAGATAGTCACAGATACTCGCAGATAGTCACAGATACTCGCAGATAGTCACAGATACTCGCAGATAGTCACAGATACTCGCAGATAGTCACAGATACTCGCAGATAGTCACAGATACTCGCAGATAGTCACAGATACTCGCAGATAGTCACAGATACTCGCAGATAGTCACAGATACTCGCATAGTCACAGATACTCGCAGTCACAGATACTCGCAGTCACAGATACTCGCAGTCACAGATACTCGCAGTCACAGATACTCGCAGTCACAGATACTCGCAGTCACAGATACTCGCAGTCACAGATACTCGCAGATAGTCACAGATACTCGCAGATAGTCACAGATACTCGCAGATAGTCACAGATACTCGCAGATAGTCACAGATACTCGCAGATAGTCACAGATACTCGCAGATAGTCACAGATACTCGCAGATAGTCACAGATACTCGCAGATAGTCACAGATACTCGCAGATAGTCACAGATACTCGCAGATAGTCACAGATACTCGCAGATAGTCACAGATACTGCAGATAGTCACAGATACTCGCAGATAGTCACAGATACTCGCAGATAGTCACAGATACTCGCAGATAGTCACAGATACTCGCAGATAGTCACAGATACTCGCAGATAGTCACAGATACTCGCAGATAGTCACAGATACTCGCAGATAGTCACAGATACTCGCAGATAGTCACAGATACTCGCAGATACCCACATACTCGCAGATACTCACATACTCGCAGATACTCACAGATACTCGTAGATACTCAAATCAGTGTCTTACCCTGGCAAGTTTTGCGCTTACCACAATATACGATGCCAGAGAATGTTAGGGAATTATATGTGCGCGTTAGATTACCTTAAAGAACGTTAGAAAAATGTTAGGATGATTTTGAAAGATGTTAGATGAGTTTGAAGGATATTAGGATTATTTTGAAGCATGATAGATGTTAAATCAGTAATAGAGGACTTTGAAGGATGTTAATGTTAAATCAATGATGGAGGATTTTGAGGGATGTTAGGATTATTTTGAAGAATGTTAATGTTAATTTTTTGTTGCAGTCCTGAGCGTGGGTGTTCGAGTGAAGACGAAATTAACGTGGTCGACTCCCCGCCGCCCACGACGCCCATGTACGCCCACGGCTACATGGACGACGACGTCCCACTGGATATGACCACTAAGAGGCGTTCCCCCCCGCCCACACGCCACCCACACCACGCCCCTACCTCCAACTCCCCCTCCCCACCACCCTACCACCCACGACCCACCTATCTACCAGCCCCCGCCCGCCCACGCCCATCCGTCATCACCTGCGTACCGCCCAGATACCTCTCCGCCCACGATCTGCCGCCCGCGGAACCCGCCCATCTCCAGCCGCCCCCTGCGTACTCAGACCGCCCACTGCCGCCCCCGTATAGTGTGGCCACCGCCCACCTGAACCAGCAGAGGGCAAGGGAGTCGCTATCACGCCCACAGGTCAATACCACGCCCACCACCCCCGCCCACAGGCATAGCCCACGCTCTGACGAGTTGCCCTCGTTACGTAAAGTTGTACAAGGTAGGTGACACCTAATTAATATGTTGTACCTGCGTAATTGTATTTGGTACCTACGTAATTATGATACTTGGTACCTAATTTATGAATATTACGTAATTATAATAAGTGTACCTAATTAACGAATATAATTACACAGTTATGATAATTGGGTCCTAATTTATATAATTACGTAATTATATTTGGGATATAATTAACGAATCTAATTACTTAATATTTGGCACCTAATTACCTTATATCAATGTAATTATAATTGGTACCTAATATACGTAATTATAATTAGACCCAAATTACCTACTACAATGTAATTATTAGAACCTAATTAGTATACGTAATTAAAATGGGATCTAATTACCTAGTATAATTACGTAATTATGATAATCGGGATCTAATTACCTAATATAATTAAATTATGATCATTTGAATCTAATTACTTAATATAATCAACGTAATTATGAGTACCTAATATTAACGTAATTATGATAATTTTGACCTAATATAATTACGTAATTATGATAATTTGTACCTAATTACCGTGTCAAGTAATTTACTACGGTGGAGAGCGCTAAACCTGTAGGTGGTGGGGTCATGCAAAGCCTGGGGAATGGGAGGTAATCAGGTTTGTTCCGAGGAAAGGAAAGAATACCTCCCAATTCCTTGGATCAAGAACCTCTCAGCTGACGAAGGTTCGAGCCATACAGACGTTTGTATATACTGATATATATCAGTCCACAGCAGGATTCGAACCTACACATTCTGCGTCAAATTACGTAATACATAGACAGGCGAGTGGCGTAACGCCACTCGCCTGTCTATGTATTTACTTCATGCTGTCTACTGTGTGTCTACTAGTACATTGTGTCTACTGTGTCGGGTGTGTTCCGGTCTGACAGGTTTGACTTGTGTTAGCGTCACCATCTGAGCCCCAGCCTGAGTTGACACTCCTGCCCTGTGTTGACGTGGTCATGTTCATGGTCCTCCAGGAAGCTTACTTGGCACTGGTTGACACTTGAGCAAGCTGTATAGCACCAGTTGACAGTTTCAACAGTCTGCGTGGCCCTAGTTGATAGTTCAACAGCCTGCGTGGCCCTAATTGATAGTTGAGCAGGTTGTATAGCACCAGTTGACAGTTTCAACAGTCTGTGTGGCCCTAGTTGATAGTTGAGCAGCCTGCGTGGCCCTAGTTTATAGTTGAGCAGTGTGTGTGGCCCTAGTTGATAGTTGAGCAGCCTGCGTGGCCCTAGTTGATAGTTGAGCAGCCTGCGTGGCCCTAGTTGATTATTGAGCAGTCTGTGTGGCCCTAGTTGATAGTTGAGCAGTCTGTATAGCACCAGTTGACAGTTTCAACAGTCTGCGTGGCCCTAGTTGATAGTTGAGCAGCCTGCGTGGCCCTAGTTGATAGTTGAGCAGTCTGCGTGGCCCTAGTTGATAGTTGAGCAGTCTGCGTGGCCCTAGTTGATAGTTGAGCAGCCTGCGTGGCCCTAGTTGATAGTTGAGCAGCCTGCGTGGCCCTAGTTGATAGTTGAGCAGTCTGCGTGGCCCTAGGTGATAGTTGAGCAGTCTGTATAGCACCAGTTGACAGTTTCAACAGTCTGTGTGGCCCTAGTTGATAGTTGAGCAGCCTGCGTGGCCCTAGTTGATAGTTGAGCAGCCTGCGTGGCCCTAGTTGATAGTTGAGCAGTCTGCGTGGCCCTAGTTGATAGTTGAGCAGCCTGTATAGCACCAGTTGACAGTTTCAACAGTCTGTGTGACCCTAGTTGATAGTTGAGCAGTCTGTGTGGCCCTAGTTGATAGTTGAGCAGCCTGTATAGCACCAGTTGACAGTTTCAACAGTCTGTATGACCCTAGTTGATAGTTGAGCAGTCTGTGTGGCCCTAGTTGATAGTTGAGCAGTCTGTATATCACCAGTTGACAGTTTCAACAGTCTGTGTGGCCCTAGTTGATAGTTGAGCAGTCTGTGTGGCCCTAGTTGATAGTTGAGCAGTCTGTGTGGCCCTAGTTGATAGTTGAGCAGTCTGTGTGGCCCTAGTTGGTAGTTGAGCAGTCTGTGTGGCCCTAGTTGATAGTTGAGCAGTCTGTGTGGCCCTAGTTGATAGTTGAGCAGTCTGTATAGCACCAGTTGACAGTTTCAACTGTCTGTGTGGCCCTAGTTGATAGTTGAGCAGTCTGTGTGGCCCTAGTTGATAGTTGAGCAGCCTGTATAGCACCAGTTGACAGTTCAACAGTCTGCGTGACCCTAGTTGATAGTTGTTGTTGTTGTATGTTCGCCGGTACATCCGGCCCGGGTCTTCTCCAAATGGTGACCCGGCATTGGCCCCCTGGATAGAGGGTGTCGGTCATCTTTCTTTCTTGCTGTGGCTCCCCATGATGGGGAGTGTCTTCTGACGTCGCATCTTCATCAGCAGATCTTGGTACTTCAGGCTGTGATTCTACCTATATAGGAAGAAGAAGGATGGGGGATAAGAAAGAAGTGATAGTTGAGCAGTCTGTGTGGCCCTAGTTGATAGTTGAGCAGTCTGCGTGGCCCTAGTTGATAGTTGAGCAGTCTGCGTGGCCCTAGTTGATAGTTGAGCAGTCTGCGTGGCCCTAGTTGATAGTTGAGCAGTCTGCGTGGCCCTAGTTGATAGTTGAGCAGTCTGCGTGGCCCTAGTTGATAGTTGAGAAGCCTGTGTGGCCCTAGTTGATAGTTGAGCAGTCTGCGTGGCCCTAGTTGATAGTTGAGCAGTCTGCGTGGCCCTAGTTGATAGTTGAGCAGTCTGCGTGGCCCTAGTTGATAGTTGAGCAGTCTGCGTGGCCCTAGTTGATAGTTGAGCAGTCTGCGTGGCCCTAGTTGATAGTTGAGCAGTCTGCATGGCCCTAGTTGATAGTTGAGCAGCCTGCGTGGCCTAGTTGATAGTTGAGCAGTCTGCGTGGCCCTAGTTGATAGTTGAGCAGCCTGCGTGGCCCTAGTTGATAGTTGAGCAGCCTGCGTGGCCCTAGTTGATAGTTGAGCAGTCTGCGTGGCCCTAGTTGATAGTTGAGCAGTCTGCGTGGCCCTAGTTGATAGTTGAGCAGCCTGCGTGGCCCTAGTTGATAGTTGAGCAGTCTGCGTGGCCCTAGTTGATAGTTGAGCAGTCTGCGTGGCCCTAGTTGATAGTTGAGCAGCCTGCGTGGCCCTAGTTGATAGTTGAGCAGCCTGCGTGGCCTAGTTGATAGTTGAGCAGTCTGCGTGGCCCTAGTTGATAGTTGAGCAGTCTGCGTGGCCCTAGTTGATAGTTGAGCAGCCTGCGTGGCCCTAGTTGATAGTTGAGCAGTCTGCGTGGCCCTAGTTGATAGTTGAGCAGTCTGCGTGGCCTAGTTGATAGTTGAGCAGTCTGCGTGGCCCTAGTTGATAGTTGAGCAGTCTGCGTGGCCCTAGTTGATAGTTGAGAAGTCTGCGTGGCCCTAGTTGATAGTTGAGCAGTCTGCGTGGCCCTAGTTGATAGTTGAGCAGTCCTGTGTGGCCCTAGGATGTTGAAGTTGGGGCAGTCCTGCTGTGGAGTCCTCAGCTGGATAGTTGAAGTCTTGCGTGATAGCCGCCTGTATAGCACCAGTTGACAGTTCAACAGCCTGCGTGGCCCTAGTTGATAGTTGAGCAGTCTGCATGGCCCTAGTTGATAGTTGAGCAGTCTGCATGGCCCTAGTTGATAGTTGAGCAGTCTGCATGGCCCTAGTTGATAGTTGAGCAGTCTGCATGGCCCTAGTTGATAGTTGAACCGCCTGTATAGCACCAGTTGACAGTTCAACAGTCTGCGTGACCCTAGTTGATAGTTGAGCAGCCTGAATAGCACCAGTTGACAGTTCAACAGCCTGCGTGGCCCTAGTTGATAGTTGAGCAGCCTGTATAGCACCAGTTGACAGTTCAACAGCCTGCGTGACCCTAGTTGATAGTTGAGCAGCCTGTATAGCACCAGTTGACAGTTCAACAGCCTGCGTGACCCTAGTTGATAGTTGAGCAGCCTGTATAGCACCAGTTGACAGTTCAACAGTCTGCGTGACCCTAGTTGATAGTTGAGCAGCCTGTATAGCACCAGTTGACAGTTCAACAGCCTGCGTGACCCTAGTTGATAGTTGAGCAGCCTGTATAGCACCAGTTGATAGTTGAGCAGTCTGCATGGCCCTAGTTGATAGTTGAACCGCCTGTATAGCACCAGTTGACAGTTCAACAGCCTGCGTGACCCTAGTTGATAGTTGAGCAGCCTGAATAGCACCAGTTGACAGTTCAACAGCCTGCGTGGCCCTAGTTGACACAGCTAGTCATGATAACACGAGCCTATATGACACGATCAGGTATACTGATGGAGTGAATGAGAGACCAGTAGATGAGTGAAAGATTTTAGGATGTTGGGGAGGAGTTGTGAGCTTCTGTGTCACTCATGGTGAGTAGAGGCCAGAGACCCAGGCTAATGTTACATCCATTCATGATCCTGGACAAGGTAAGGTGTTGCCCCTTCTTATGTTTCTTTTTCCCACTTAATATCCCTTTCCACAGTGGGTTGTGCAAGCCAGGTGGCACTCTTGTCACTTAGACTAAAGGGTACAGTGTCCCTCACCACTGGTGCAAGCGTTGAAAAGGTAGAATAGGTTTAGAAATGGTTAATGGGTGTGAATGTAGGTGTAGGAAGGGTGGGTGTGAGACCGGAGGTAAGTGAGCCAAATACGGCACTGAGGTTGTGCGAGGCTAGGCTCACCCACCTTGTGTGAGGTGGGTACATGGTGGGCTGGTCCACGCTCTATGGTGGGCTAGCCCATGTTCCATAGTGGGTTACCCACGCTTCGAGGTAGGCCACTGCTCCTGCATCCTACTGCAACTGCTGCTGCTATTCAGGGGGTCGAGGTAGTCTGCTGGAGTTATGGGGGGGGGGTTGTGGTAGTACAGTAGTAGTAGTGGTAATGAATGGGGGAGAAGGAGAGGGGAAGAGTCAGTTATGTTGGGGTGAAGGTGGCAGAGGTCAATAAAGGTCAGGCTAGGAATGAGGTACACAGGCTGGCTGCTCTGCCTGTTTGCTTGACCTTCCTGTGTGACCTACCTGCCTGACCTTCCTGTTTGTCCTGCTTACCTGCCTAATCTTTTTCATCCAAACACTACCCATAACTTAGCATCATCCTTTGTGGACGCTGCCAAGACAAGCATGAAGGCTGCCTCGGTATGTGTCACGGAAGAATTGCAAGATATCACTTAGGCCTACCAGTAGGCAGTGAAATATAACGTGATGTTTAATGGTGACAAATTCCATCTGCTCAGATATGAAGAATGAAGAACTCTAAACGATCCATGGATACACAATATAAGAAGACTTTGTTGATGGAAAGGAATATGTAATAGACTTGGGTGTAATATCAACAGATGACCTAGCATTTAGAGAACATAACACGACTGATACACGGTATTCAGAGAAGGCCAGGAAAATGGCTGAGTGGATAATGAAAGCTTTTTAAGCAAGGAAAATGGCAATGGTGACACCTCAAATTACTTGTTCTCTCTCGCCTGAAGTACTGTTCAGTGTTGACGGCTCCGTTCAGGGCAGGAGAGATATCAGAGGTGGAAAGTTAGAGATCATTTACTGCTGCTTGGAGCCGATAAAGTATTTAAACTAGTGGGAAGGCCTCAGAGAACTGGCACTGTATTCTCTGGAGGGAGAGAGACAGAGATACCTGATAATATATACATGGAAGATTCTGCAGAGGTAGTCCCAAACTTACTACCATAACTGGAGAGAGAGAGATGTAAAGAAGAGTAAAACAAACCCATTGAAAAAGCAGGGAAGCCGTGGGCACAATACGAGGACAGTATCAACATTCATGGTTCATGACTCTTCGACCGGCTACCAGCAGATATCAGAAGTATTGCTGGAAGAATGTAAGAGTCTTTCAAATGGAAACTGGACCACTGCTTCCACCAGTGCAGGAACAACCAGACTGTGATAGCAATGTGGGTCAGCAGGCCACAACAGCAACAGTATGATTGAACAGACAAGCTACATAAAAGCCTGAGCCCAGACTGGGCATCAAGGGTATGAAAACCACTTAAAACTGGTCACAGGTATATCACAAGTACCTACCTGACCTTCCTCATGTGTGTGTACTCACCTATTTGTGGTTGCAGGGGTCGATTCGTAGCTCCTGGCCCCGCCTCTTCCCTGGTGTGTGTGTGTGGCTCGGTACTTCTGTTATTATGGCACTTATCCCTATGTACAAACGTTAGTGCCACTTGTGTTCAACCAGGTTGTTTGTGCTAGCGGCCCGTTGGCCTACGTAGCAATTACAGCCTGGAGGGTACCTCCAGTCCCTTGGATTAACATCCCTTCAAGGGCAGTGTGTCGTGGAAAAGAAGTCTTGGGAAATAGTGGGTGACCTGACCTCCCTCATACAACACTGTCGGGGTCACGCAGCTCGGTGGTGACCTTTGACCTCACACCATTGCAAGATAGACTCGTTCATCTTGTGACCTCACCATTCTTCCCTCCCTTGTGTGAAATACACCTTGTGCTCGTCTGAGATTACCTGGTACCTGGGTGCTAGTACCTGGGTGGTGGTACCTGGGTCGTGATATTTGGGTGCTGGTACCTGGGTCGTGGTATTTGGGTGCTAGTACCTGGGTGGTGGTACCTGGGTCGTGGTACCTGGGTGCTAGTACCTGGGTCGTGGTACCTGAGTGGTGGTACCTAGTTAATGAGGATTACATCCAGGGGAAAGAAACGAACGAATATGAAAAAGCAGGAGGCCTACTGGTGCATGCCAGGTAGGCCTAATTCACGATCATTGTGCTGCTCCCTTAAACTACAACACTCTTACGGATAATTATTCGTACGAGGATTAGGATTATAATCCTAAGCAAAATTATAGGCAAAAGGCCTAGGAACTAGGCCCCAAAAGGGGGGTTTACGGGAGTGCATTTGGATTATGTCTACAGTTCACATATCTGTTGCAAGCAAATTTAGAAAACTTGCTTAATATATCTGTAGATTCTTGGGGAAGGCTGAGGGAGATATGATTACGACGTATAAAATACTAGAAGAGGGTGGAATAAAAAGTTGATGGACAAGAAGAAACATGAATATCAAGATGAGTGGTAGGGAGGGTAGGAAGTACTTGTACATGCTGAGGGCAGTACAGAAGTGCAAGGGTCTGCCAGGAGGGGTGGGGCATTACATGTACGCAGTTTGAAGAGTGGATATGACCGTACGCAGCGCGCTAGGATGCGATCAAACAGATCAGTCAAGATTAAGAGGTGGGGCAAGAAGCTGGGTCTCGACCCCCCGCTAACGCATCTCGGGGAGGACACACACACACACACACACACACACACACACACACACACACACACACACACACACATACATACATACACACACACAGGTGGCTAGACAAGCAGGTGAGGCTGGGTAAGGAGGTGTGGCTGGGGGAGGGGTTAAGGTAAGAACGTCTTGTAAGGAGGAAGAGGGAGAGGGGGAGGGAGGGAGATAGAGGGAGGGGTGACTAGCTCAAAAAAAGGAGTGCTGGATTGAGAGGGAGGGAGGGGGAGGTGGTGGTGTAAGAAAGAAGTAACATGATGTAGTGGGTGCCATTGGGGGGAGGGGTGTGTGGGGGTAGGGGTTGCGTGGGGTGGGGGGAGAAGACTTGCTCCCAAATGCTCTTTGTTCCGTTATGAGGACCAGTGGGGGGTTGTTCCCCCTCTCACCCCCCTACCCCTTCCCCAAGCAGTACACTTGTCCTTAAAACGTGTAAGTGTATTTAGGCACATGTACATATAAGTACAATCACCCTTAGGCACATGTGCACAAGTTCAATCACCCTTAGGCACATGTACACGATACAATCACCCTTAGGCACATGTACACAATACAATCACCCTTAGGCACATGTACACAATACAATCACCCTTAGGCACATGTACACAATACAATCACCCTTAGGCACATGTACACATAAGTACAATCACTGATTACATCGTCTTCACCTCTCTGCTGCTGCTTCTGTACTTGACTGAAGAAGCCTACTGTGTGGTCGAAACGTTTCTTAATAAAGATACCCGACTG
Organism: Cherax destructor; assembly: GCA_009830355.1. Lineage (NCBI taxonomy): Eukaryota > Metazoa > Arthropoda > Malacostraca > Decapoda > Parastacidae > Cherax > Cherax destructor. The sequence continues at coordinate 65,955 of WNWK01004878.1, forward strand.
TTGCATGTGTGTGTGTTCCACTTGACAGTGGTCTAGAAGGGAACGTGTGACTGTAAATGGTGCGAGTGTGACCGAAACGTCGCGGTAAGTTTCTCCTGTGTGTGGGCTGTGTATTGTTCCAGTCACGGCATTGTGCCTTATTGTTCTCTGGGGAAACGTCGTGTTAATGCGCCTCTCCTGGGGGAAGGTTTGTGCTGGTTTAGAGAAACGTTTCGCTCCTGGGACCGAAACGTTTTCTAATATGCCCCAGTGTTTGTTTAAGTGTCATTTTAAACCAAGCACCAGACGAGCCTGGCCCATGGCCGGGCTCAGAGAGTAGATACTCTCGAAACTCTTCAAAGGTATATCAAAGGTATATCTGTTAGCACGGTTCGTGACGCATTGTTAGTCACGGCGTTGTGAATTGTTACTCTATATTAATTCAATTATCAATTTGCTTATTTACATAAGTAAATCGATAATTGAATTTGTTTTTATGCTTGCGTACGTAAAATAATATTAAGTAACAATTCACAACTGGAACAATGGATCAGTGAGACTCTTGTTGTTCAGTCTCCATAAACGACTTAAATGCGGGAATATATGGCGCAATTTTATTTACGTACAGGTACACATTGTGTCCCGCAGCTGGGTTGGCAGCGGTCTCAGCTCCCACATTGAGGTCCGTGGTTCGATCCCCGGTACGGGTGTTTAAGACACCTGCTGTCCCTGTTCACCTAGCAGTAAGTAGGTACCTGGGTGTTAAGTCACCATACACCTGCTCTCACTGTTCCCTAGCAGTAAAATAGGTACGTACCTGGCTGCTAGTCGACTGGTGTGGGTGGCATCCTGGGACAAAATTGACCTAATTCACGGGAAATGCTCTGCATAACAAGTGCCTTTCTATATAGTAGTATGTCACTGATGTCAGCTATGGTCTGTATACCTTGTACATGTACTTGTAGAAATAAATATTAGTAGTACAGTTATCATAAATAGTTTAACATATGTGTAAATTACCTAGAATAACCCCTAAAAAAGGTTGGACAGGGTGACTTATTTCCAGTGAGGTCCTTGTCAACATTAGCAAGTTTGCCAGATTATTCAACGTCTTACCAGAAAATATAAGAAACACTGCTGGAAGAAGTGTAGAAGTCTTCAAGAGGAAACTGGACAAGTATCTTCACCACGTGGCAGATCAACCAGGCTGTGATGGATATGTGGAGCAGCGGGTCTCCACCAGCAGCAACAGCCTGGTTGACCAGGCTAGCACCGAACGAGCCTGGTCCATAGGCTCCGGGAGTAAAAAAAAACTCAGAACTCATCAGAGGTATATCAAAGGTATTGCCGATGACACTAAGCCATCAAATTGTGACGACACAGGAGGTCTACAGGAAGATCTGGATAGGTTGATTCAATGATTGGAAAGGTTGCAGCTGCAGTTGAGTATACCTGGAGAGGGTTACGGGGGTCAACGCCCCCGCGGCCCGGTCTGTGACCAGGCATCATGGTGAATCAGGACCTGATCAACCAGGCTATTACTGCTGGCCGCAAGTAAAGTGACATACGAACCACAGCTCGGCTAGTCAGGAACGGACTTTAGGTATCTGTCCAGCTCCCTCTTGAAGACAACCTTAGTTTTATTTGGGTACAATACAGTGTTGGTTGACAGCCTATGCTAGACTGAGGCCTAGTGAGAGTTGGGGGGGGGAGAATGAAGGGTCTTGCTGCTGGTAGGTGTGTCGAAGAAGTGAGAGTGAAACACTGCACAGCGTCAGGCCTAGGTGGCGCGGCACCAGGTATAAACACCCACACTGGTTATACCATGACTTGAATGCCTCCCTTCAAATGTGTGTGAATGTTGATGACAAGACGAACTGTATACAAATATAAATGCAGATAACAGAGACAGACAGACAGACAGAGAGAGAGAGAGAGAGAGAGAGATAGAGAGAGAGAGAAACTGGTTTCGTAAATGGATGTCAACAAAGGATGGAGGTGAGAGAGGTTAAGAAAAAAGATAGGTGATACAAGAAAGCAGAAGAGGAGGTGCTGCTGGTGGTGGAGGCGGAGTGAAGGAGGTGGTGGGGGGGATGAGTGAAGATGGAGAGATAATGAGGTAAGAGATGGGGTTGGGGGTATAAGGTAGTATACTATGGAGTGCCTCACCACCAAAAGCCTACACGTGAAGCACGTCTCCTGGCTTCATATAGTGTTGGATATCGTTATTAGCGAAAGGTTTCGTCTGCGCAGAAGGCTTCTTCAGTCGAATACGGAGATGATTTCTTTACCGGAGATTGGACGAAGTGAAGAGGTAATGTTGAAGTGTTCAGTCCCTCAGTCTTGATAGATGTTCAGTCCCACTGTCTTGATAGATGTTCAGTCCCACTGTCTTGATAGATGTTCAGTCCCACAGTCTTGATAGATGTTGAGTCCCACAGTCTTGATAGATGTTGAGTCCCACTGTCTTGATAGATGTTCAGTCCCACAGTCTTGATAGATGTTCAGTCCCACTGTCTTGATAGATGTTCAGTCCCACTGTCTTGATAGATGTTCAGTCCCACTGTCTTGATAGATGTTCAGTCCCACAGTCTTGATAGATGTTCAGTCCCACAGTCTTGATAGATGTTGAGTCCCACAGTCTTGATAGATGTTGAGTCTCACAGTCTTGATAGATGTTGAGTCTCACAGTCTTGATAGATGTTGAGTCTCACAGTCTTGATAGATGTTCAGTCCCACAGTCTTGATAGATGTTCAGTCCCACTGTCTTGATAGATGTTCAGTCTCACAGTCTTGATAGATGTTCAGTCCCACAGTCTTGATAGATGTTCAGTCCCACAGTCTTGATAGATGTTGAGTCCCACTGTCTTGATAGATGTTGAGTCCCACTGTCTTGATAGATGTTCAGTCCCACAGTCTTGATAGATGTTCAGTCCCACAGTCTTGATAGATGTTCAGTCCCACAGTCTTGATAGATGTTCAGTCCCACAGTCTTGATAGATGTTGAGTCCCACAGTCTTGATAGATGTTCAGTCCCACAGTCTTGATAGATGTTGAGTCCCACAGTCTTGATAGATGTTGAGTCCCAGTCTTGATAGATGTTGAGTCCCAGTCTTGATAGATGTTCAGTCTCAGTCTTGATGTTGAGTCCCACAGTCTTGATAGATGTTGAGTCCCAGTCTTGATAGATGTTCAGTCTCAGTCTTGATGTTGAGTCCCACAGTCTTGATAGATGTTGAGTCCCACAGTCTTGATAGATGTTGAGTCTCACAGTCTTGATAGATGTTCAGTCCCACAGTCTTGATAGATGTTGAGTCTCACAGTCTTGATAGATGTTCAGTCCCACAGTCTTGATAGATGTTCAGTCCCACAGTCTTGATAGATGTTCAGTCCCACAGTCTTGATAGATGTTCAGTCCCACAGTCTTGATAGATGTTCAGTCTCACAGTCTTGATAGATGTTCAGTCTCACAGTCTTGATAGATGTTCAGTCCCACAGTCTTGATAGATGTTCAGTCCCACAGTCTTGATAGATGTTCAGTCCCACAGTCTTGATAGATGTTGAGTCCCACAGTCTTGATAGATGTTCAGTCCCACAGTCTTGATAGATGTTGAGTCCCACTGTCTTGATAGATGTTGAGTCCCACTGTCTTGATAGATGTTGAGTCCCACTGTCTTGATAGATGTTGAGTCCCACTGTCTTGATAGATGTTGAGTCCCACTGTCTTGATAGATGTTGAGTCACTGTCTGAGATGTTGAGTCCACTGTCTTGATAGATGTTGAGTCCCACTGTCTTGATAGATGTTGAGTCCCACTGTCTTGATAGATGTTGAGTCCCACAGTCTTGATAGATGTTGAGTCCCACAGTCTTGATAGATGTTCAGTCTCTTACCTCGTTACTTCTTCCACTGTTTCCAGTAATGAAATCATCTCTGCATTCAGCTGAAAAAGCCTGCTGTGCGGGCGAAACGTTTCGGCAATAAAATACCAAAGTGTTTTGCATGGCTTGCTCCTCAGGTTACCTGGCTTATATATCATCAGTAAGTCAAGTTCACGTTTTAAGTAGGCTGGTGTATGGGAATATATACACAGAACGGATGGGGGTTCTAACCCGTCGCAGGTGAGTCTTAAATCTCCCGGGCCAGTGTGCTAGTCATGATGGCAGTAATAGAATGCTAGAACAGATTCGGCTGCGTGGGGGCTGTGTGTCCGGCTCCCCCGGCTGGCTCAGCATCTCTGCCATCTTCCAGCGACCAAGAACGCATCCAGCCACGCCTGCGACCTCTTAATATCAACCTACAGCACCTGTACGTACGGTTCATAATCGCCACGCCACTTGCGTCATGTGGACCGTCGCTCTGTGTGTCGTAATAATGCACTTTGCGTCTAGCACATGATTCTCAAAAAGCAGCCTTAGGTGTAGGTGTCCCTAGGGAGGAGTAATAGTGCGGTGGATGTGATGGATGCGGCTGTACAGCCATGGGCCTCAGGCGTACCTCTGTCTGGAGGAATGGCCGCCGGCTACGTTTCACCTGTAAACAGCCCCCACCTGTGACCACTCCTCTCCAAAAACCTTCGTTTCTTCTCTGATTTGTTCGCCTCGTGGTGCCTGCGTCTCCGATAACAAATAATGTCACATTAGATCGTTCAGTCAGTCCTAACTTGGGCGCCGCCATCTTGAGGTGTACGCCGAGGGCCTCAGAGTAAGATAATCACCTGCACCACACCTATAATGAACCTTATGTAGCAGCTGATGTAAGAGTTATAATCGTATAAGCCTGAGGCCACAGTTACGTTTGTATTTCCCTTTGTGTTTCTCTCTTGTCCCGGGTATTATGAGGAGCTACCGTGATACGCCAGGCTGACTGGCTGGCCCTACCCTCCTGCCCTTTCCTACCCAGGTCCTAACCACCTGCCCACACCCACCATGGCCCTAAAAGCCTGCCCACACCCACCCCACTCTGTGAAAACTGTCTAGAGTGACCCCACCCAACACTCCTTTGTTTGTGGGTACCCTGCCTCGCCACTATCATCATTGCCAGTCACCACCACCAGCAATAACAACCAAAACTACCACCAACAACAGATTGTCTAATATAAAATTACGAACAAGAACTGAATCAGTAGGCCTGCTACAGGGTTCCTTAGTTCTCTTACCCAGATCAACCAAGCTGTGATAGATATATGAACCAGTGGGCCGCTAACAGCAACAGCTTGGTTGACCCAGGCAGGGCTGAAAGAGTAGGACTATAGAAACCAGTCAGAGGAAACCCTGACTGCACATTTCTTCTGTCCGTGCCACCACCAGGTTTGATCTACTAGACTTAAAACTATTGTGAGGGCGAAATCATGTTTCCAGTTGCACTAATTCATCCACTTAGAACTTCTTTATTGGAGAGTTCTGGGAGCCAGAACCTTGGTCACCTAAGTACAGAGAGTTAAGTAAGTAAGTACGTAAGTTCCCCAGTCTTCTAATAACATGTTCATTTTTCCACTATAATCTACCTTGTCCATAATTATTATCGCATTTGCTTTGTCTGTTTCGTAAGGTTAAGTCCAGAATCTTTCCTTAATTCATGGTATAACTTAACAAATCTTTGAGGACAATTGTGTTGCTCACACCTCTGCAACACAATTGTCCTCAAACATTTGTTAAGTTATACCATGAATTATTTTATTATTATAATAAAAAAAGCGCTAAACCACAGGGGTTATACAGCTTATCATGAATTAAAGAAAGGGTCTGGACTTCTTAACCTTACGAAACAGACAAAACAAATGCGATAGTAATTATGGACAAGGTAGATTATAGTGGGAAAATGAACATGTTATTAGAAGACTGGGGAACTTACGTGGCTCTTAAGTATAAGAAGTGATCAAGTTTCCGCGGATGGAAACTTCAGTAAAGGTGTAATAAGTGAATACATGAGTGTCCATATTCCTAACGTTGCTGGCATTATTTGCCTTATTACCCACTGCTTTCACGTATCTCGTCTACAGTTGTACAACAATGTTGGCAACGGCACTGTAGGAAGATCAAAGACATCGTCTCTTATGAAGATAGGTATCCATGATGGCGAGTCTGGCCTCACCACACATTTAAATGGCCGTGTGAGCTTGTGAATCACACGTACGTTGTACGTGAATGGTATACAATACTGACACGTACGTTGTTCATCATGGACCATATGAACTCGATAAGCATACACGGTTCAAGGCTTTTCAACGTCCTCACATCACATATAAGGCTAATCACCAACGGACCCCTTCCTAACTGCCTTCAAGAAGCAACTGGACATGTTGCTGATGAGACTGTGGTGTCTACATTGGTCTGTGTGCAGCAGACAACCAACAGCCTAATGGGGATGGTGGTGATGGTGTGGGGATGGTGGGGTCATAACCAAGGCAGTGGTCCCAGCAGCTTCCGTCCCACACCCCATCATTACACCTTTTTAACCCCAGCGGCTCCGTTATCCTTAATAAAATTCGTGTTGGACGATACTTGCCTTGCACCTGCCATGTTTGTCTTCAGCTCTTATGAATAACGTGCTGAGCATAAGCCAGTATGTCAGCCACAGTGATCCTTCTGTATGTTCTTAATACAGAGACAGCTAAGACACAGACATATTAATATGGATCAGATAAAATAAGGTAGGTAAGCGAGTGGAGGGTCCGCCAGAGTTTGTATCGAGGGACGTCTGTGTCTAGGCTGGGTAATAATTTTATGTATTTGCCCCGGGAGTAGAAAAACAGTTGGAACTCATCATATGTATTTTGTAAATAATTTGCTGTCAACAATGAAATCCCTGAAGAGACTAGTAACTAGGAAATCTGGAAACAGATAATTTCAGGAATTCTGTAGCAGATACTGTAATGTTGTGATAGTTGGCAGTGATACATAACCCATCACCAAACACGTTAGATATGTAGAGGTTAATACAAGAAGAAGAAACAAAGCTAAACTCCGAGTATTGTATTTTAATCACAGTTAAACTGACCTGGAAGACTGGGACTTCCTATCGGAGAATCAGAAATATGGGGATGAAAACCTCTGAAAGCTGTAATGAAGAATTTTCTGAGATCACGTGAAGCAAGCAAGGAGTGCAGAAAACTGGGAAACAAGCAGAACTAAAAGAGACTCAAGTTATTTTTAAAAATGACATGACATTAAAAGGCCAAAAGATAATCAGTTACTCCACAGACACACAAGAGAGAGAGTCGTATTAAGGACCAGGTGACAATTCCTCCTTCCTCAGTCTTAGCTCTTGTTTCTTCCCAGTCGTATTTTTTTCTGTTGCTGTGGAGCCACTTATATTCAGTTATGGTCTTTGATGTTACATCATTCTCAAACTGTCTTTCTACTTTCCTTATTCTTGCATATTCGTGTCTGGCTGTTGTTGGCTTCACACTTTTGATTGTATTTTTTTCCAATGCTTCTTACTCTTTCCCTCGCATCTTGGGTTCTGTTTTTCCTTGCTTGCCTGTGTGTGTGTATGTATGTGTGTGTGTGTGTGTGTGTGTGTGTGTGTGTGTGTGTGCTGTGCTTGAGGTGAGAGGTTCAGCATAATATTCACGTGCAGGTCCCACCCACTGAGCATCAAGATGCGTGTCCACTAATCATCAGTGAACATTACACAAACACGCCCTTGCTGTGTTATTTTAGGAGTTGCTACTACCCTTCGTGGCACCCCTACGCTCTATTATTATTATTATTATTATTATTTCAAAACATGCAGCTGAGCTGTCTGCAGACTCCTCTCTAATTGGAGCCGTTTCCTTACTCTGCATTGTTTTGGTATTATATTCCAAGTCATATTCTATCGTCTTCCAGTGTTCCCAAGCCTTCCTACCACACTACTATGGTAGAGGCATGTCCTCACCACCACTGGTGGTGGTGGCATGGCCCCACAACCCCCTGAAGAAGGGACATGCCCCCACCACCGGTGAAGCAGTGGCATGCTGGTACGCAGTTTGCGACGTCTGCTTAATTACCAAATAAGGAGTAGAATTTGTGGCATGCAGGCGACTTGCTGCCTGGCATATCTGTTCTCCAGGACCCCACATTCGCTCTTGTTCTCTTCTTCTTCCTCTCTGCTATTGCTCATCTCCAAACTGATAAAATGTGTCAGAGTTACAGAATAAGACACATGTACAACACCTGGGTACCTCAGTAAAGATACCCAGGTGTAGTACAAGTATTATTCATGAGTTACGGAATATGACTTGCACACCGTCTTAGTACACGTTTGTTTTGGCTGAGTAGATTTTTGTATTAAGCACATTGTTGTGGTGTGCGTGCTGGCATGTGCGGGAATGTGTTGACCACGAACATAGTGAGCAGAACACACGTCATTTCCTTTACCTCTCCCTTCTCCACTTCTGCTTCATCCTCCTCTTCATCATCTACTTCTTCCTCTAACTCTCCTCCGCCTCTGTCTCTTACTCTGCGTCCACCTCCTGGTCCTCGTTTAAGGAAGAGTTTCTGTCGTCGTGGCGAGAATATGCAAGTGTGGTTGGTGGTTATTTTATTTTAATTATCATAAGTACACAAATACTTGCATCCAACACCTAAATACTTCCATCAGGTACTGGAATCTCTTACACGACTGGAGTGTTTTCCTACACAGTATATGCTATTCCAGCAGGTACTGGAGTTTTCTAATTCATTTTCCCCTGGATACGACCTACAATAGTAGGCTAGCGCACAGGTACCTATTTTTACTGCTAGGTGAGCATGGGTAATAGTGATGTAAGGAAATTTGATCGTACGTTTCTCCGTACCTGGAAATCGAACCTGGAATCTGGCGATTTTGAAGAAATGGTCTCGCCAGTGGTGGAAGTCACTGCGTGACTTAAGATTCCTTGAAGTCATTGAATTGTGCTTCGAAGTCGTTGATATGTAAGATGTCTTGAGGTCACTGAGGTGTGTGAAAGATGCGTTGACGTTACTGAGGTGATAGGCTGCCCCTCTTCACCTCGTAGTAGAGATAAGCAGGAGTCAGTAGACTGTTTATGGGTGCCATCTTGGGGAAGAACCTAAAGACCACAACAGAAATAAGCCAACATGCCTGGCTTTCATGAGTTATCCTAGGTTAGTAGCCCTCTAGGGGGGTAATAATCCACTTCATTACTACTACTATTGCTACGACCATTACTATTGCCTCCATTCACCCTTTACGCCCCTTTCTATCTCTTGTGCCACTAAAAGTACTCTCCCTACTTTCTACTCCCACTACTATTACTATTTCAGCTACCAGCCTCACCACTACCACTACTTTTTCTTCCTCTCTTCTGACTCCCTCACTCTTCTGTGTTAGTGTGACTTTGTAAATGGTCCAAGTCGGACCGAAACGTCGTGGTAAGCTCCTCTTGCCCGTGTGCGGGTTGTGTGTGCATCCTAGGTTATTCTGGGTTACTGACTCTGGAGTTAATAGTCTTGGGTTATTCTGGGTTACTGACTCTGGAGTTAATAGTCTTGGGTTATTCTGGGTTAGTAGCTCCGATACGAAGGCGTCCTCATTTTCAACATAAAAAATGTCGTCAGCATTGCTAGCTCCAGCGATGTCGCTCAAGACAGACACGTGGATGCACGTCAACACATCCGGCTGGATAGTTTCCACGTTCTTCGTACCAGGAACGGAAAGGGAAAACATGTGGGGTGCCAGTTTTATTACACTATGTACTCACCTGTTTGTGGTTGCAGGGGTCGATTCATAGCTCCTGGCCCCGCTTCTTCGCTGGTCGCTACTAGGCCCACACTCTCCCTTCTCCATGAGCTTCATCGTGTGCGTGTGTGTGTGGCGTGCCTAGTTAGGTCTTAGCGTGCGTGTTTGTGGCTTAACTAGGCCTTAGGCCCATACCTGGGATAAATACACTTCCTCGTGCTCCCCTCTTCTTAAAACTACATACACTAGCATCGTGCTAGTATCCTCTTCTACGCAGAAGAAAAAACTATTGACCATATTTTGAGCTATTACCCCGTGGGTGCATATTTTCAAATGCTCTTTGAATAATTCGTATTAGACCACATCTCTTTTGCGTATCTTCCAGTAATTTTTGTCGCAATTAACAAATAAATATTTTTAAGCCATGTTGACATAAGTGTATTTGCTCATTATAAAATTTATTAAGTTCATATCTTAGCATCGTCGCAGACTTATGATAATGCTGTTGTTTTGTAATATTTTGGTGCGTACTTTGTTTAGTGGCGCTTAGTTTAATATCTTTATTATGCAGCCCATACCCACGGTGTGGGCGGTAGTCAAAGATTACAGAGGTACATAATGGGTCCAGGGACTGGACCCCAAAGTTTTGATAGCTGAACAAGGTACAAAGGTAATGAACTCCACGTAGATCTGGTCACAATCATGAACAAGTTACAAAGGGGGGCTGTCAGCACTGTTTTCAGAGTAAGGATTGATTGAGGCTCTTGGGCCGGTGATCCTGGAAACCATGTACAGGTAAATGAAGAGTATTATAATAACAAAGAAGCACTAAACCGGTAAATGAAGAAATGATAAAGAATACAGTTTTGAAACAAGCTAGAAATGTAGACCAACCCAAGTTCCTAGTCAAGAAATGTAGACCAACCCAAGTTCCTAGTCAAGAAATGTAGACCAACCCAAGTTCCTAGTCAAGAAATGTAGACCAACCCAAGTTCCTAGTCAAGAAATGTAGACCAACCCAAGTTCCTAGTCAAGAAATGTAGACCAACCCAAGTTCCTAGTCAAGAAATGTAGACCAACCCAAGTTCCTAGTCAAGAAATGTAGACCAACCCAAGTTACTACTCAAGAAGAGATCATTCAAGCCTCAAATTTTTAAAACTAATTAATAAATGTCGAATGTTAATGAAGATGTGGCCTCAAATGACGAATGAATACCTTTGATATACCTTTGAAGAGTTTCGAGAGTATCTACTCTCTGAGCCCGGCCATGGGCCAGGATCGTCTGGTGCTTGCCTGGTCAACCAGGCTGTTGCTGCTGGAGGCCCGCTGCCCCACATATCCATCACAGCCTGGTTGATCTGGCACCTGGTGAAGATATTTGTCCAGTTTCCTCTTGAAGGTTTCTACACTGGTTCCAGCCGTGTTTCGGATATCTTCTGGTAAGATGTTGAATAGTCTGGGACCCCGGATGTTAATACAGTGCTCCCGTATTGTCCCCACCGCACCCCTGCTCCTCACTGGGTTTATTTTACACTTTCTCCCATATCTCTCACTCCAGTATGTTGTTATGGCAGTGTGCAGATTTGGGACCAGGCCCTCAAGTACTTTCCATGTATATATTATCATTTATCTCTCTCTCCTCCGCTCCAATGAGTACATGTTCAAGACTTGAAGGCGTTCCCAATAATTTAGATGTTTCAATGGCTCAATGTGAGCCGTAAACGATCTCTGGATTTGTTCCAGCTCTGCTATTTCTCCTGCCCTGAACGGGGCCGTCAGCACTGAGCAGTATTCTAAGTGAGGGAGCACTAGCGATTTGAATAGTGTCACCATCGGCATTATTTCCCTTGTTTTGAAAGTTCTCAATACCCACCCCGTCATCTTCCTGGCTGTTGTGATCTTTGTCTTGTTATGGTCTTTAAACGACAGATCAGCAGACATAATTATTCCCAAGTCCTTTACGTGTTCCTTTCGTTCTATGTGGTGACCCTCTTGCGTTTTGTATATAGTGTTCCTTTTGAGTTCTTCATTTTTTCCATACCTAAGCAGCTGAAACTTATCACCATTGAACGTCATGTTGTTCTCCACTGCCCATTGGAAGACCCATGCTTAAACATGGATTAAAGAAAATGAAAGTAAAACAGCGAGATAAAAGCAGTGTGAGGGATGTGTTTAAAGAATGAAAGATAGCGATATAGAGCGAGGAAGAGATGCGAGAGACAAAGTAGAGCAAGAGAAAGCAGGAGAGAAGCGTGAAAGGCACAAACAAGCAAGAGAAATATTAGGGTAGGGAGGAGGAGGAGGCAGTATGGTATGTGTGTCAAGGATAATCTCTGGAGGAGGTCCACCAGGCATGGTCATCGTCAACCCTGGGTCACCCTTATTCATTCTTTACATTAATGTGAGAAGCGCTACATTGCTGTAGGTTATACAGCACATACCAGGACAGGACAACGAATTTATATACAAGAGAGGCGAAACAGCGGGTAATAGAGCAATATTGCTTTTAAAAGTTTTGGTAAAAATTAGACACATGTGCAAGATCTTTATTGTAGACGTTTCGCCATCCAGTGGCTTTATCGGTACAAATTCAAGGACATAATTGGAAGACAGTAGAACTATATACAAAAGACGAGGTAATCAGTCCCTCAGCCAAGGCTGAGGGACTGATTACCTCAGTTTTTTCTTCAATTGCACACTTAGCACCACTTATTTTTTTCAATATGTAAATTGTGCACTTAATCTTCGTTGGAACAAATTCTTGTAGTAATGACAGTGGGGGAGCTTTAAACCCGTAGGGATTATACAGCGCTTGTTGGGGGGGGAGGAGATGGAAAGCATTCAGGTTTAATTCAGGGAACTGGAGTACAGATCCAATTCCCTAGATCAAGAACCCCTCACCAGCATGTTGATAGAAGACATGTAGAGTTGTTAACGTTTCGCCCGTGTTATAGGCTTTTTCACGCTTGTGAACTTGTCAATATTCGACTGATGAAGCCTGCAGCGCAGGCGAAACGTTTCGTCAATAAAAAATCTTAAGTGTTGTACACGTGTCTTATCAACTTGTTTGGGGTTACTGATTTCTGCCTTCATGGACCTGGTTTGTGATTCATCTTTGTTGAACTGTTCTTGTCTAGCACTGAGACGGACGAAGTACTGTCCTCACCAATACAAGGTTATAGGGGTCGATTCACAGCTCCTTGCCCCGTGTGTGTGTGTGTTCACGTATATGTAGTTGCAGGGGTCGATTCACAGCTCCTAGCCCCGCCTCTTCTCTGGTCGCTACTACGTCCACTCTCCCTACTCCATGAGTTTTATCGTATATCTTCTTAAAGTTGTGTATGGATCCTGCCTCCACTACATCACTCTCCAGACTGTTCCCGTGTGTGTGTGTGTGTAACCTGGCGGCGGGTGCGTCAAAGAGGTGCAACAAAGAAGCCGCAGAGTAGCCGTGTCCACACCTCCCAAATTACTAGTGTAAGCGGCCGCCTGGCTGACCAGCTGCAGGTCGAGCAGGCAGCGCTGGCCAGCCACCACCCGCAACATGATGGCGGTAATGAGGTGTTCCCTCACAGCAGGCCAGAATACATGTGGTTATTGGGAAGTGGGTGGCGGGCGGGCGTCCCAACCCAGACTTCCACGTGCCAAAGATTCCATCCCGCCTCTCGGGCCTCACCAGCGACTCCGGTTTCAACTCTGACTTCGGCTTCGCTGTAGCAGGAACGGTTCCTTCCACTGCAAGTCTGCCACTTTTTAACATGGAAGTTTCATTGCTGTAAATATCCTTTAGTGTTACTAATAGAGGATGATCTATAAGCTTTACTGGGTGAATGAATATGTGAAGTGTTAAACATAGTGGAATGGGTAGAGGTGCAGGAAATAATGTTTCCCGAGTGGAGGTCGAGCCAGGGAGAGGAGAGGATTGGAAGGCGTCATTCCACACATTGCTCAGGTCTGCCGCAACCCCCTGCGTCCTCGTCCTCCTGCTCCTCGTCCTCCTGATCCTCCTCCTCCTCCTGCTGCTGCTCCTCCTACTCACTGACTTTTTTGGGGGAGGGGGGGTTATCCTAGGTAATTTACATTATATATGATTGTACTTATGTGTACCTGTGCTTATGTAAACCTACTTACTGAGACATAAAGACAGACAGAACAACAACACGACCTTTAATCTCGCTGCGTCCCCAATTACCCGCCAATGTCTGCAAAACGACTTGCAAAAACACTTGAGAATTGCCAGTAATAACGCCATTCTTCCTGGTGTTAATTGTTTGATACAACACCGTCTGTGGTGATTCATCCTGCTGTGTTGGTATGCTGCCTTGGTTACACAGACTAGCTAGACAGTGAACCTAGCAATGCCAAGCGGTCATTTCGAAATTTAAACTTGAGTCAATATGCCATTGTTTTATGTAGTATTAGCGTCATCCAGTGGGAATAAGTTTGGCCAGTGTTTCAGAAATTATGAATGAACCTGATTTCTTTGTGATGGTGTTAGTCGTGGCAACCAGAGCAGATTCAGAGTCAATTCGATTCCGTCTGTTTACTTCTGGAGGTGAGGGTCAGCTTATGTTGTGTGTTAGGGTGAAGAGTACAGTCTGAAGATTAAGACAAATGTGCAACAGTTGGGTATCTTTATTGATGAAGCACTTCGTCTACACAGTAGGCTTCTTCAAAATACTGAGGGAACAGTAGAAGTGAAATAAAGATAATGTAATCAGTCCATCAACCTTGGAGAAAAAGTATTTGAGGTGGTCAGTCCTTCAGCCTAGAGACGAATTCAGTTCCATGGTCTGGAACGATATCGTTCCAGACCATGGAGTTGGAAGAGACGTTATTGAAAAATAATTCGGTCCTGGGACCTTGATCAAGTTCCCACGACCGAAACGTTTTCTAATAAATATGTCCTAGTGTTTGCTTACATATCTTTCTAAACCAATTTGTGGGTAACTATTACCAAGGTTTATACCGCACTTGTGTTAAATACAGCTACATAAAGTCTGCCTACTGTTAAATACAGCTACATAAAGTCTGCCTACTGTTAAATACAGCTACCGAAGTCTGCCTACTGACCTATCTAATTTTAAACCTGGAAGTTTCCACTTGGCTGAGCAATGTTACTGCTGGTGACGTCACTCGCTCATCCCAACACCTCACGTCTCGCTATGTATATATGTGGCGAAACGTTTCATTTAATCAATGTCCTAAATACGCTCTCTTTTTTACCTGTTTTTGTGAGAATTGATAGTCCCTGATGAGCGAAATGCTTTCTCAAAAAATGTCAAAAAACGGCATGTTTTCTTTGTGTTACCCAGTGCCCAGAGTTTTTCTGGTCATTTTGCTGACAGGAAAGTATTTTGTAGCTGCACTCTACATGTAAGAGTTACTGATGATAAGGCCGAGGGACTGATTACCTCAAACTCCTCCTCTTATTACTACTTTCTTCTTTGTATGGACTGATGAAGCCACTGTGTGGCGAAACGTTTCCTCAATAAAAATACCCAAGTGTTGCATATGTGTCTAATTTAACAAGGTGTTTTCTGTACCAAGATACCGTTGTGACAGTGTCTGACAGTCGATATGAAAATGGTATACAATACTTACCAACTTATCTATACTTATACAATACTTATCAACCTTTCGGTATTGTATACCATTTTCATGTTTAGTATTACTGATGCAGAGATGAAGTATGGCGGGAAATGTAAACAGCTAAATGTATAGTGCAGTCACACCCCTCTTCCAGGAACTGTGGGCTGACAATCCTGTGTGTTTTCAAGAACTGATAATTACGCCTCTCCTGGTGATGTCATGGTGTCTACTGACGTGTATTAGGTCGTTCTTGTACTTTAATAGATTACTCTGAGGCTAGCTGATGGCATTTAGGAATTGGAAGTTCTTGTTGCTTTCCTCCGACATGTATACGAGTCGGTGTGCGTTGGACTTGCCTAGCCTGGGCCAGTAGGTCTGCTAGTGTCTTCTGCTGTAGTACTTATGATTGGTCCATGACCAGGCTGTGGGTGTAGGACAACTAGAGAAACCGCTACGTACACTTCCAGTTGTCCTTTCTTGTTGGTAATTCCCAGAGATTTTCCCCCGTTTCCTTAATCAGTTACATCTACCCTTTCCTGATTGCCTCCCATTCCCTACTCGCTGTATAATGCCTGGGGTTTAGCGCTTCTCTTGGAATATAATGATGATGATAATACAAAATAATAATAATAATAATGTGTCCAGTGCATAATCTAGATTGGGTTTAACATAGGTAGTGTAGATAAATGGTTCAGAGAACCGACAAGTTGATAAATTAGACACATGTGCAACACTTGGGTATCTTTATTGAAGAAACGTTTCGCCACACAGTGGCTTCATCAGTTCTATACGAAGAAGAATAGTAAAGATAGGAGTTTGAGTTAATCAGTCCCTCAACTTTGGAGTTGGTGAAGGACTGATTACATCATATTTTGTATATTATTCTTCACATATCCTTGTAATGATAAAGCCACTGGTTGTTGAAGCGTCTACACATAAAGATACCCAGATGTTGTAATGTATGTAATTCATCTTGTTGGTATTGTATACCACTGATGTTGTGTTTGTTGTCAGCTGGACCTGTGGACCCGGAGATTGATGAACACTTCCGTCGTAGTCTGGGCAAGGACTACCACCAGCTGTTTGCAGCCACCACACCCAAGCCTCTTCCCTCCACAGACTCAGGTAATTATACTTAAATATAGGCCACAATATCGTGTCTACAACAATTACCCATTAACCCACAATTTGCAGAAGGAACTGTATGACGTTTCGGTCTGTCTTGGATCATTTAATAATAGTTCAGGACTGACCGAAACATTGTCTGAAGTTTCCTCTTCAAATTCGGGTAGTAATAAAACTGACTCGCGAAATCATATGTTATTAAATTATAAATTATGTACACTTGCTAATATTTTGTTTAATAGCTTTATTATGCACACCCATGGTATGGTTGGTAGTCAAATTATGAGGCACGTAATGGGTCCAGGGACTGTACCTCAACATTACAGAGGCACATAATGGGTCCAGGGACTGGGGCCCAATGTTTTGATAGATAAACAAGTTAAAAGTGGCAGTGAACTATTCACATGTGTATATCTGGTTACAGTCGTAATGAGTTATTTTTACACACATGAATACAGTCACAATATTTTGTTTCCCTCGTGTGTTTGGTGTTTATTCTCTCCTCGTCCCTGAGTCCCATTGACACGTGCTTAGTCTTTTATTCTCTCCTGTTTCGCTACTACCAAGCCACTAGCTAAATTACTCACCCTTTCCACAGTGCTTACCAACTTGTCTCTTAAACAGTGTTCGTGTTAACACCTGCCACTCTCCCAGCCTTGTTAAAACAACTCTTCTAATGTTGCTGGGGATAATGTAAGAGACCCCCTGGACACCCGTTTTCTATACTTTTTTCCTCTAATGACGTCACGCATTCTAAACATCTCTCCGAAGTCTTTTTCATTCTTTCTTTCGCATCGTCCGCGTGTCATTGCCGCTGCCTGAAAGCTCTCGAATTCCTGTTGGACTAGAAATGTTTTTGTCTGGCTTAGTGGAGGCTGGTGGTGATCCCTGGGCGAGGGTTCAGACGGTCAGGCCGCCTGATGGAGCAGCTCCGGGGATACTCAAAAGAGGTTTTGATACCGCATCTCACTTACATTGTCATTCCGGCTCCGCTACCTGTAAACACTAGGCGCTACACATTCAATTTGTTCAATTTGTTCTGAGAAAAAAACAATCCAGAGGCTTAGTAGGCGTTTAGCTCCTGTCCATTGTGTGGGGGTAATCTACAGTGGAAATAAGTCACTCTGACGTTTTTGGGTTATCCTAGGTTCTCTACACATATGCTGCTATGTATGATAATCTATGTAACTGTATTTGTGTATACCTGAATAAACTTACTACTTGCCACTCTCTCTTAGTGGCTACAACAGTGTTGTGTTGTTGGTGTGCCATCTACAGTGTTTGTAGTTACAACAACAGTTGTGTTGTTGGTATGCCATCTACAGTGTTTGTAGTTACAACAACAGTTGTGTTGTTGGTGTGCCATCTACAGTGTTTGTAGTTACAACAGTTGTGTTGTTGGTTTACCATCTACAGTGTTTGTAGTTACAACAACAGTTGTGTTGATGGTGTACCATCTACAGTGTTTGTAGTTACAACAACAGTTGTGTTGCTGGTGTACCATCTACAGTGTTTGTAGTTACAACAACAGTTGTGTTGCTAGTGAACCATCTACAACAACAGTATTGCTGGTGTACTATCTTCAGTGTTTGTAGTTATTGAGCGAGACTTGTGCATCCCATGGTGTATTTAAGAGCAGTAAAATTTCTTTCCCTTCCCTTGCATGGAGATTAATTTCTTCCCATCACATCTGAAGTGATGCTGTTATTGGGTGAACCTGTAAGAGAGCAAAGTTTCCATCAAGTTACCAGCGGCTTCATGGGGTGGACCTGAAACAAAAGAGCCTCGGTCAAGCTGCCAGCAACTCCTACATGATCTGAATCACTCAGATGCTGTAGGATGGTGATTACACTGTCTTAGCAATGAGTGAGAGGGTCGCCCAGGTTCTGTAGGATGGTGAATATAGTATCCTAGCAGCAGTGACTGAAGGGTAGAGGGGTCCCCAAGTCCTGCAGAATAGTGACTATTATCCTAGCAGTGTGGAAAAAGACACTTATGTACAGTTCAGGACATCGATTAAAGGAAACGTTTCGCCACGAGTGACTTCTACCACATCTTGTTGGTATCACCATACCATTTTTCTATCCTAGTATTAGTGAATCACTCAATTCTCCTGCAGGATGATTATCCTAGCAGCAGTGCGTGAAACACCAAGGTCCCAGGGTTATATTTGTGTTTAGTTGATGTTGGCAGGGTGGAGGATGCGGTGAGCAGGTGCGTGTCCCTTCCTACACACATTATTAATCTGCAACACGGCTTCCTCTGCCTGAGACATGGTAAACACCCAGTTTCCCAGCTTATACGTGCGTCTACAGGAAATGAGTCAGGTACGGGAGTGAGGTGGAGACGCCTACCTCATCCTAATTACCGCAAATAAGTTTTCTCCCTGGGAAATATTTACGAGGTGGCAGGTAGCGTGAACGCTTCATGTCTGACGCATTCTTGGCATCATCATTTCTGGCAGCGCCACCACCCCTGGGCAAGCTAGACGCCACACACCCGTCGGGCCGCGCCCACCCGGCCGAACCCGCCACAGTAGCTGGGATTTCCGACTTTTAGAACGGCAGTGAATTAGGATGGCTCACCTCCCGTTGTCTCTTATATTAATAACGCCAGCTGCCTGGGAGAATGTATAGTGTGTGTATATGTTAAAGAATTACTTGCGACGAGGTGGTAGCGTCTTAGGCTTCACAGATTAATGGCCTTGGTTCAGTCCTAGAGAGGTTTCGCACGTTTGATTATACCTCGTGCCTGGGTACACTTAGCTCTGCAAATACAGGAGAAAAATAGTGTGTTCAATGACCCATATTGATTTGGCGTTATTTTTTGTAAATAGATGTATATTAATGTTACCATATCAGTTGTGAGTGGCATCCTGGGGGAGAGAAACAAAGGACACAAATGGAAATAAACCACACTGGCTTTCTTTGATTATTAACCCTCCGGACTAATACTGAGAATAAAGTGTGTTATGTGCTCTCGGGCGAGGTTCCTCTCTCTGGCAGACACAATAACATTCACGCCAAGCATGTCACTATTACTTGACAGCCTACATCAATTTGCGCTGACATGCCCCTGACTGTTTGCTACACTGGTGGCGCAAACAGTTGTTGGAAGTAACATTTAAGACACTACAATGTGTGTGGACACCTTTCTTGACTTCTTCCAGCAGGTCTGCAGTAACGTAGAGTTGGTATAGCAAAGGAGATGATTCACATTATATCAGTGGTTAAGTCGGTATAGTAGAGGACTCGTAATGCAAGGACGCCAGTTCAGTCCCAAGTACTCCTTTCGTAATTTACATAATTTTTTTTCCGCATGATGCAACCCACAACATTTGACTAAGTGTAAAACCGACAAAAAAACATTAGGACATTTATTAGAAAACCTTTCCGTCCTGGGACCTTGATCACTTCTAACACAGGAATTATATATGTATATTTTTTAACGGCCGTCTCCCGACAAGGCAGAATGACCCAAAGAAGGAAATGTACAAAAAGTAAGATGCAGGTGCAAGTGTTTGTTAACGTGTTCTTTTAAAGCACTTTCCTTGTGGGTTTAGAGCTTAGTTATGATTATTATTATTTAAAGCACTTGTCGGTAATCATTTCCAAAGTTTGACAGTCGGCGAACGTAAAGGTACCCGGTTTTATTACTAGGTAAGACAGAATATTAGTGAGTGTGCATTCAGCAGTGGTGGGTTGCTGGGTGGATTGAATAATCAGTAGGAGTTAAGAGCCACGTAAGTTCCCCAGTCTTCTAATAATATGTTCATTCTTCCACTATAATCTACCTTGTCCATAATTACTATCGCATTTGCTTTGTCTGTTTCGTAAGGTGAAGTCCAGGATCTGTCCATAATTCATGGTATAACTTAACAAAGCTTTGAGGACAATTGTGTTGTAGAGTTGTGAGCACAGTAAGTCCACCCGTACCATGGTTTGTTTATAATAATAATAATAATGTTTGTCAGGAAACAGGACAAATGTTTCTTGACGCGAGTCTTAATCATATGATGACCTGCAGCTGGAGCTTTTGGTCATCTGACCGAGGCCTTCCACTGGCTTACCCCTCCACTCCTTTATAAAATATTCAGACATAATAACCTTGATAGACACACTGGTAATATATACGTATAATAGTTGTGAGAAGCGTAGTGTAGGGTTGTGTATCACAAGGTAAAGTTCGCTGCTCACTATGTAATGGTGATTGTATTTGTTACCTCCTTATGGAGTTCATTCCACTTGTTAACTATTATTTTGTAAAATAGTGGTGTGGGAGGGAGCCCCCCTCCCCACACACACCACGTAACCTGCCCGAGGCATCACCCACACACCACCTTAACCATGTTCTCACCTCCTCCCGATAAATGTGTTCCTCCCACCTGAGCATATTATGTATTACCCTGGGCGGGTGTGGGCAGGGGCTGGGCTTGCTTACTACCTTTACACACTTGACTGGTTGTGCCCCACGACTTCCCCTCCCCCCCACAACCACCACCGCCTCCACCTCAGTTTACCTCACGCCCAACCCCCAACTTCTCCATCTTCCATCCTTAGGAGACTAGTACGACGAGGATATTGTCCATCATTCCATTGTTTCCTTCTAGACCTAATTCATGTCTACATAATTCATTACGATTGTGACCAGGTATAAACATGTAAATAGTTCATTACCGCTAACTTGTTCAGCTGTCAAAACTTTGCAGTCAAGTCTGTGAGATTAGTTATTTACTCGTATGTTTGTTATAGGTAGTAGGTTAATAGACAGCAACAGCCCAGGGAGGTACTACCGTCCTGCCAAGTGAGTGTAAAACGAAAGCCTGTAATTGTTTTACATGATGGTAGGATTGCTGGTGTCTTTTTTCTGTCTCATAAACATGCAAGATTTCAGGTACGTCTTGTTACTTCTACTTACTTATGCGTGTACAAGCATATATATACACACACACCGCTCTGAGTTTTCTTCTATTTTTTTACTAGTTCTTGTTCTGGCCTATTTCCTCTTGTCTCCATGGGGAAGTTGAACAGAATTCTTCCTCCGTAAGCCATGCGTGTTGTAAGAGGCGACTAAAATGCCGGGAGCAAGGGGCTAGTAACCCCTTCTCCTGTATATATTATTAAATTTAAAAGGAGAAACTTTCGTTTTTCCTTTTGGGCCACCCTGCCTCGGTGGGATACGGCCGGTGCGTTGAAAGTAGTAGTTTGTTGGTGTACTATTTTCTGTATGATAGTTTTGACTTGAGTGGTAAATTTTATGGTTGTATATACTCTATCTTATTGTTGAAAAGCATTGAATTGGCGTAGGTCAGACTTTGTAAACCTGTAAGGAGGGGGAGAGGGGATGGGAAAGGCTTCCCTAGGGCGGTGCTGCAGGGCAGGAGCCTAACACCTGGGGCCTGTATGGTGGAAACTCCCGCTCTTGTGTGAGGTATGGTCGACACAAACGTTCTCTCCTCCCTCCCTCCCCCCGTGGAGAGGCCCACACCCCCTCGTACCTACACTCTCTTGCATCATAGTTATCCTCCTTCATCTCTCTCTTCTCTCATCCTGCTCTTCCTCAATTACCATATTCTTGCACATCCTCCTTCTATTGTCATCAAGTTTGCAAGGAAATGACGAAGGTGATTCTTGGTGATGGGCCGAGACAAGTCAAAGGGTTTATACCGTTCATCACGCGAAGGTTAAGTGGGTCAGGGAGTACCTGATCATTATAATCATGGGGGAGCGATAAACCCGTAGGGACTATACAGCGCCTGTGGGGGGGGTGGAAGGTATTCAGACTCGTTTCAGGGAACCGGAGCCCAGATCCAATTCCCTAGATCAAGAGCCCCTCACCTGCGTCAAGGAACCTCCCTTGAGGGTCAGGAGTACCTGAAAGAGTAACAGTAAGGGATCAGACCTCAGAATGAGAGTAGTAATTTTATAACCGCTACTATTTCTGACAGAAGTGCGCGCGCGCGCTTATTGCCTTTAAAACCAATGATAAGGATTAGAATCAGACAAAAATAGACTATAGGAAGACCTCAACAGGCTGCAGGTGTATAGGAAGACCTCAACAGGCTGCAGGTGTATAGGAAGACCTCAACAGGCTGCAGGTGTATAGGAAGACCTCAACAGGCTGCAGGTGTATAGGAAGACCTCAACAGGCTGCAGGTGTATAGGAAGACCTCAACAGGCTGCAGGTGTATAGGAAGACCTCAACAGGCTGCAGGTGTATAGGAAGACCTCAACAGGCTGCAGGTGTATAGGAAGACCTCAACAGGCTGCAGGTGTATAGGAAGACCTCAACAGGCTGCAGGTGTAGTCCAACAAGTGGCCGTTGTGTCGTGTCAGTAAATATGTATACACTTGTGTAGTGTATCACAGAATAGTAACCCCAGACGTTACATGTAGGCTCCCTTGTTACTGTGACGTCAGAGCTCTCGCTCCATGTGGCGACTACGTCACAGGCCTTCACCCTCACTTCTAGGCCGACATACAGCTGGGCAGACGTGGCCTGGGACCCCCTCTCACAGACTCGTAAATATACCGTAACCATCCTACAAGGAGTGTCCTTTGACAACCTATTTATCTATCTCAAAACCCACACGACAGTTGGAGTTCAATCCAAATAAATGCAAGAGTGGAGGAGATAGAAACCCTGAGACAGTATGCTCTAGGAGGCGAAAAGCTCATTGGCAAAAAGAGATCTAGGGGTTAATATCATAGTAAACATATTGTAAAACCTGAGAGGTATATGGAAGACTAGCAAATCTCTCAGGGTATTCAGGCCAGTCATCGAGTTGTGTACCACCTGTTAAGCAAATGCACCTCATAAAAGGTACGAAAGTTTGCAGTCAGACCACATCCAGAACTGAGAAGGATATACTGAGGAGAGGTTGAAGGAACTGAACCTTCACATACGAGAGGCGTGATTATGACGTACAAAACATTTAAGATCAATTGGTAAGGCAAATCTGAATAGGCTATTGAAATTGAGGACCAGGGCTCAAACACATGTGAAAGATGAAGACACACAAGTCACAAGAATGTTAGGAAGTACTTTAATCTTAGGGTGGTAGGAAAGTAGATTAGACGATGAAGGGGTGGAGTCAAATTCAAAACGAGGCTTCCTTCAAAAGTACTTATGATAAGGTCCAAGGAGCCAGAAACCAGTGTAGGAAACGGAGTCAGGATCTGTCTCTCGACCCCTGCAACCGTCAATAAGTACAAACACGTCACACAATACCAGAGACCAACAAAAATAGTGCACAAACCGCTCGCTATTTTTGTTGAGGAAAGAATGATAAAATTCAACGAGAGTTGGGACCTTATTTTTGTCGAGTACAGCTGATGAGTTTTTCTTTTGCGTCTCAACAAAGAAGAAAGAGCAATGGGTCTACTTCTTGTCTTCCCTAAAGCTGTATTACCATGGCTTGCATGAACACTTAGCCATGTTGTGGAGGTCAACACGGCAACCAGCTACATTATATTTTAAGAGAGGAGCTTACGACGACGTTTCGGCCCGACTTGGTCCAAGTCGGGCCGAAACGTCGTCGTAAGCTCCTCTCTTTTATATGCGCGGGTTGTGTGTGTATTGTTCCAGTCACGGTATTGTGCCTTTTTTGTTATTTACATTATATTAGGAAGAGCTCAACACCTAAGTTATACAGCTTGTGGGGAATGGATGGTAATCACCTATGATTGAAGAGGGTAGCTCTAGTTGTTTGAATAACGACCTTATCACCACCATGAACACACTCCTTGGAGGGTCAGAACCAAGTATAAAACATCAGAGGAATCGTATCTGTATCACTGATGAAGAAAAGACATGCTTTTACTGGGGCTACATTTCGCTGTGTGGAGAGCTTGATCTCACACACCTGTGTATCACTGCAGTAAAGACGAAGTATAAAGAAGACTAACAACTTGGAATTACAATGGTACACAAACAGTGGGAATAAGACTCGCTTTACTTGCCATAACCAACACTTGACACGGAAGTCGTTCAAACGAGGCTTAGCTTTTTCATTTACTCGTTCAACGAGGATCAGCCTTATCATTTACTCATATAACCTTTATTATTATGGTGGTGAGGTCAGCTTGTTTTTAAAGGTTAAATTTTAATTTCACGTTGTCAGTGTGCGGTTTCAAACGTAATTTATTTTCGTGACCCAAGTTTGCGGTTTTTTTTTTTTTTTATAAATTATTGCGTAAAAAACTTAAGACCAGCTCATTGCATTATGACCTGACTACAGGGAATACCAGAATACACAGCCTTAGTACCACCAGGATAGTATCCTGGGCACGATACCCAGTTCTGGGAATACCAGGATAGTGTCCTAGGCATGATACCCAGGTTCCCCGCTCCCTTTCTAACAGTTCTGGTATTGTTGTGGCGGCGTCAGCGAGTGATTGTTCCACAAGGCATTTACTTACCACAATAAAATGTTAATGACCGAGTGGAGAAATACAGCTCTTCTCCCTCCATTAGTTTGGCGCTCACTCTTCTTAGGTTACAAAATAACCTTTTATTGGGACATTTCGCTCTATGTAGCGCTTGGTATAACTCAAGACAGTGAGAAAAAGGTATGGTGATACCGACACGATGTGGAAAAATACATTTATGTACAGATCAGGACATTTATTAGAGGAGGATGTTCATAGTTTTGTGTACCAACTACACCTCTGACAGAGGCATGGAGACTACATTTCACGAGAGGAAATTAAGAGAATGATTGTTATACAGCGGATGTGCTTACCTGTAGATGCTTGTGAGGGATCGCCAGTCTCCCAGAAGTCTCAAACTAGGCTATTGTTGCCAGCCTTACGCAGTGAGGCTGGCAACAAAAGCCTGGTATGAGGCCGGGCTGGGAGACTGGCGACCCCTCACAAGCATTTACAGGTAAGTATATCCGCTGTATAACAAACAAACAAAATATGGAGTTTTACGACAATCTTTTAGTTTTTTTCCTCCTGAAAACTAGTCTCCATGCCTGTCAGGAGTAATGCATGAAGCTAGGATGTTGGTCTTTGCACCTTTACACTTAGCAAGTTGTCCCTGTGTACTCACAGCACCGATACTTTGCAGTGGCGGGTGGGGGGGGGTTATCTTGCACCGTCTGCCTAGCCTCTTGGTTTAATATGAAATGACTTCGGTGCGCAAGTTTGGGATCAATCCTCCAGAATATTCTAGGTTTAAATTATGAATTTTTCTCGCCTATGTCCTAAAGAGTATAACTCGATGGATTTCATGCATTCCCAGTAACTTAGATGTCTGTATCTATACAAGCTGTGAAGGTTCTCTTTACATTCTCTAGGTCTACACTCTCTCCTGCCTTATAAGGAACTGACAGTATAGAATAATCTAGTTGAAAGAGAACGGGTGACTTGACATCTCTTGTTTTGAAAGTTCTAGTTCTCCAAAATATAATTTTCCTCGCAGTTGCAATAATTTCATTAAGATCCTTGCATGTGAGATCCTTTGATATTATCACTTAAGTCCCTAACTTCTCTACTGAGTGATTCAAGGTTTGTCTTGTACTCCGATCTCTTTGTTTCAGTTTCTCTGTAACATTGTAATTTCAATTTGTCCTCGTTAAACATCATATTGTAGTCAGGAGCCTACACCAAGATGAGAATTTGTTAGGTTCTCAGTGAGACTCCTCTCATACAGATTCCAGTAGCATCTGCAAGTAATTACGGGACGGATTTGTCCCTATGTCGGATATGATAATGGGAAAGAATTAGGGCGAGTATTGTGCCTTGGGAAACTAAAAAAAAATTCTTTGACAGCCCCTAATTTAACTGTTTACTAATACTCTTGGAGCTCTATTTGTTATGTGATGGTAAATATCCATCTACCCACTTTTTGCAGTTATTCCTTCTGGATGCATTTTGTGCACTATTACCCCATGGCCACCTTGTCGAAGGCTTTTACAAAGTCACTGTACACCACATCTGCAGTTTGCATGTCTTTCAATATGAGACCATGTAATAGTCCAGCATGACTCACGAAATCGTAATGACACGATTGCAAACAAACAATACCACGGTCTGGAGTTTTGAGACTCTGATCGCGGGTTCTAACCCCACCAATGGTATGGTTTAATAGTCCAGCAAATTGCGGGAGACGGAATCGACCTGTTCTGAACCCATGTTGCCCTGGGTTGTGCAATTGCTACGATTCCACGTGACTTGCAAATAATTTTTCCCTTAGGACCTTGATGTGGTACGTCTGCCTTATCAGGCTATAGTTGTCTTTTTTTTTTTAATTGGTTTACTGGCACGTTTGTGGAGTGGCGCTACATCAGTGGTTTTAATGACTGTTTAATGACTCCTGTGCCCAGGTTTCTCAAAGATTTTAAAGGATGATACATTAGTTTCTTACAAGTCTTGATGAACATGGAGTGCACGAGTGTGGGCCCGGGGCAGAGTGCACGAGTGTGGGCCCGGGGCAGAGTGCACGAGTGTGGGCCCGGGGCAGAGTGCACGAGTGTGGCCCGGGGCAGAGTGCACGAGTGTGGGCCCGGGGCAGAGTGCACGAGTGTGGGCCCGGGGCAGAGTGCACGAGTGTGGGCCCGGGGCAGAGTGCACGAGTGTGCCCGGGGCAGAGTGCACGAGGTGGGCCGGGCAGAGTGCCGAGTGTGGGCCCGGGGCAGAGTGCAAGTGTGCCGGGCAGAGTGCACGAGTGTGGGCCCGGGGCAGAGTGCATGGGTATTCCGTCAGTGGCAGTCATAACACTAAAAAAAAAAAATCAGGCATTTAGTTTTCTTGTTTTATATTCTGCGCTGTATGACCCTTGTAGGTTTAGTGCTTCTTTTTTATTATAATTGTTTATTTTTATGTTCTCTCAAGTGAGGTGCTTTTGATCCAAGGAACCTTAATTATCTTCCATTTCCTTGGATGGAATCTGACTGCTTACCATTTACCAGGCACTGTATGGCCCCTACGAGTTAAGTTTCCACATGAATGTAATCTCTAATAACAATGCTGGAATAAGCACATTGGAGCAATTAGTGCCAGTGCCATGTAACAACGTCAAGATTCAATTTAGATTAAGATTTTTTTCTATTTTGCCACCGAAGTGGCTAGTTTGTGTACCTAATATCCACCTTGTGGATGGTAGTGGCTAGTTTATTGTGTACCTCGTATCCATCCTGTGGATGGTAGTGGCTAGTTTATTGTGTACCTCATATCAACCCTGTGGATGGTAGTGGCTGGTTTGTGCACCCATATCTATCCTGTGGAGGGCAGTGCAAGAACATACGGATACACAAAAGGCCTAGGAACTAGGCCCCAAAAGGGTTAACAGGAGTACATCTGGATTTATATCTACAGTTCACTTATCTGTTACAAGCAAATTTAGGAAATTGCTTAATATATCTGGTATCTTCTTTTCATTAATAAGATATCTAGACATGTCACAGGTTATTATACTGTCTCTCTCTATATTCCTCAGTTAGAGAGGATATAGGAAAGCAGTGGTTTGACAGTCGTGTTGTGGATGAGTTCAGCTGACGACTGGCGTCATTAAAGCGAGTATACTTTAAAACTAAATTGGGCACGTACTAGTGGATGTGTGGTTGGCCCAATAAACCTACTAGTGTTCCTCTATTATGTATCAACTGTTTGAGCTGAAATGTAGTGTGGCTATGGTGGTGTGTTCGGTCACAGGATGTGCGTCGCTGCTAATAAACTTGCCCCTCGGGGCAAAGTCAGGAGACCTCAACATAGTTTTGGTTAGGAATTAAGACCCATGTGCAACAGTTGGGTATCTTTATTGATGAAACATTTCGCCTATACAGTAGGCTTCTTCAGTCAAATACAGAGGAAGCAGTAGTATTGAAATAAAGATGATGTAATCAGTCCTTCAAACTTGGAGAAAAAGAATTTGAGGTGGTCAGTCCCTCAGATACGTTTCATTAATAGATACCCAACAGTTGCACATGTCTTAATCCTCAACTTGTCAGTATTTTATACCATTTCCAACATAGTTTTGGTTAAAAAAAAAACCACGGGTGAGGATAGAACCCGCGGTCAGTCATAAAACTCTATACCGACGCGTTAGCCACTGGGCTAACGCGGTCTGGATTTTTATGACTGACCGCGGGTTCTATTCCCGCCCGTGGTATGGTTTGCAATCGTGTCATTACGATTTCGTGAATCAGTTTTGGTTGTCTTCTAAACTCAGCATTGAATATTAAAGTAACACTTACAATTACCAGGTAAAGATAAGCTGTGAACAGGTGGGATTACTAGTAATTAATACTTAAAAATGTTCTTGCAATGGAGTACATGAGACAAGTTGTAGGGTCGCTGTAGTGGTTAAGTAACTCACGGAAATTCTCAGTTTAAAGCCCAACATGTCTAGCAATAACAGCAGTAGCTGAGGCAGTTTTACATTTAATCAATGAGTTGAGGCTGGAGTAATGACGGGGCCCGGATAATTGCAGGACTGAGTGAACATTGTGGTAGAGGGGGGTCATGCCCACGGCTGCCCTGGGAGTTTGAGGTGGGGGTGGGGCACGGGAGATGGGATGGTGTGTGGGGGGAAGGAGGGGCCGTGTTACAAGTAGGAGCGGCCGCAGGCAACGCCCTGGGCATGGTCCTGGGCCAGCCCATGATCACCACCTTGTCCAAGCCCTAAGAAAACTTGTGGAACAGAGAGCAGGTCATTAATCTGAGGGCGCTGTTGCGTGCTCCAGCTGAGTGGGTTCTGATTATGTTACTGACTCGCTCGTTTTTCTTGCAGTTGACGACCACTTCGCCAAGGCCCTGGGGGAGACGTGGGTAAAACTGCAGGCGGAACGTCGTGATTCCACCGCCAGCAACAGCAGCAGTAGCAGCAACAGCGGGAACAGCAACGGCGGCGGCGTGGCCAGTGCTGTTGTAAGCCGTTTGAGTCCCACACGGTCGTCTCCGCCTCCCATACCTCGCCTCATCTCCACGTGAGCACCTCACGGTGCTCCACAAAGCTGTGCTGGGATACACGATGTGGCTGCCGTCGCTTCTACCTTGCAAGTCTACATGGGTAGCAAGTTGTCGGGTGAGCAGCGGCGCACCCCTGTCTGGTGTCCAAGAGCGTCCTCCGCCCAGTCTCCACGAATACGACACCTTACGCTCGCCCACAAACACATGCTTCTCCCTTAATACAATACTTGGGGCGGAGGTGGGCGGGCAGGCAGGCAGGGAGAGTCAAGGACACACCATCATCACCTCCCTCAGCCCCACAAGGATTTCTTAGCAGCTCTCAGCTCTGCATTTTACGATGGAGTTTGCTGCATCTGAGGAGTGTGTGTACTGTAAAGATGCTGTACATTCAGGGAAAAATGAATTACGTAATACTATAACTAGAGCGCTACAGTGACCGTGGTTAGTGTAACACAGGGGTGCTAGACACGGGCGTTATCTAGGACTATATAGAAGGGTAGGCAAGACCTGCCCTACTGAAAACGAGGCTGGTACCTTAAATTCCTCACGCCACTAGAATCTCTTATATATAAGTTCATGTGAATTATTGCATTTTTTGGCATAGACAATGTATCTAATGTATATAATTGTAAACATTTTGTAAATACAACTATGTATATATTGCTTTATGTATATAACCGATCAAATTCATATTGGTGTTTGTTAATAAAATTTGATTAAGAAGAGAGCCGTTATAATTAATTTAGGATAAACATTATAGTATGTTTAATATTAAATTTGGTCCGAGTGAAGTATTTATGTTGCATTGTGTGTTGTGGTAGAGGGCATTATACCAGTGAATGTGACTCGCAGTTGTGTATGTTTCCACAGCTGTATGTATATATATATACACACTGAAAGGTGTATGTCTATATACACAAGGTGTGCCTGTATGTATATACCGAGAGGGGTATGTCTCGCTGTAGATATAGAAGTATATTTCTGTATGTATATATATATATATATATATATATATATATATATATATATATATATATATATATATTATACCGAGTTTATTTACTATTTTAGGTATCAAAGTATTTTTGACTAGTGGTGCACAGGTGACACAGCCTTAATGACACTCGTGTCGTAGACTTTAAATCTAACAAAAACGACAAACTGACTTATACTCATGACCCAGCTTATACTCATGACTCAGCTTATACTCATGACTCAGCTTATACTCATGACTCAGCTTATACTCATGACCCAGCTTATACTCATGACCCAGCTTATACTCATGACCCAGCTTATACTCATGACCCAGCTTATACTCATGACCCAGCTTATACTCATGACCCAGCTTATACTCATGACCCAGCTTATACTCATGACCCAGCTTATACTCATGACCCAGCTTATACTCATGACCCAGCTTATACTCATGACCCAGCTTATACTCATGACCCAGCAAGTAGTGTCATAGAGAAGCAGCTAACTCGTAGGGTTTAACTTAATTCACTGGAGCAAGAGCCCTTCAGATGTAAGGCCACCTCGTTTACAAATATATTAAATGTATCAATAAATTTGTAAATTTTTAGTTTATGGCATGTTGAAGTTATATCAGCAGCAGCCTTGTAAGGTGTTTTGAGGTTGTCATCTTAGTATACTACTATGTAGTAATATTTTTTTTTTCCAATGGTGTGTAAACTTAACTGAGGTAGGCCAGTGGATGCTTACAAACCAGGGTACAGGTGGAGTTAGAACCATGGCAAGCGAGTCATAGAACTCCAGGCCAGTGCGTTAACCACTTGGTCAGCTGGCTACAATAACATTCATCCAACTAGGTATATTTATACACCATACAGAGGTTAGCATGGGAGCACTGTGACCACAAATACAAGTCTGTATAGACGAGTCTGCCGCCAGCATGGTCGTGACGGACTCCAGCATACGCATTGGCCTGCAGTTTTTACGACTCGCTTGCATGGGTTTGCAATCGTGGTATTACGATTTAGTGAGTGGATGCTTAACCGGCTACATATCACCACTTGCCTGTTTCCTGATGAATAAACCTATACCACCTGCGACCAGAAAAATAATGCAAACCTAACTATGCTTGATGAAATGCGAGGCAAGACAGGCATCTTCAAGGGAAGTAGGTGCCTTGATGCCTCAGATGCTTGACTGGAGTAAATTAACTGGAGCCAATATACCTTTTCCTATATCAAACCTCATTACCTCTTAGGTGCTGCATGATTCATATGGGTTTAGAGCTTCTCCTTGAATATAATTAAGCAAGGCCAAACGACCAAAACAAGAGGATCAAGGAGACTACTTACACTACTCGGTGTCCACCAGAGACTGCTTATACCACTCGAGTATCCACCAGAGACTGCTTATACCACTCGGGTATCCACCAGAGACTGCTTATACCACTCGGGTATCCACCAGAGACTGCTTATACCACTCGGGTATCCACCAGAGACTGCTTATACCACTCGGGTATCCACCAGAGACTGCTTATACCACTCGGGTATCCACCAGAGACTGCTTATACCACTCGGGTATCCACCAGAGACTGCTTATACCACTCGGGTATCTACTAGACACACACATACACAAGACTATGTACCACAATGTCATGACTGGAACAAATCACAGATGACCCACACCCTGGGAGAGAAAACTTAAGATGACCTTACGGTCTGTCCTGGATTAGTATGAGATACATGTGCGATACTTAAGATACATTAGGAATTGATGTTTCGCTAAGAATTTTATCAATTGATGAAGCAATGTATCCTAATAAGTGTTTGAGTGTTAAATGTGTGTCTTAATTTATACACGTGTTGGCCTTATATGATAGATCACATCAAGTGACTTCATGACAGACCGAAACATCGTCTAGAGTTTCTCTGCAGAGTGAAGGTTATTTGTGGTGTGTGTGTGTGTGTGTGTGTGTGTCTCTCTCTCTCTCTCTCTCTCTCTCTCTCTCTCTCTCTCTCTCTTATACACGTGTTGCCTTATATGATAGATCACATCAATGACTTCATGACAGACCGAAACATCGTCTAGAGTTTCTCTGCAGAGTGTTATTTGTGGTGTGTGTGTGTGTGTGTTGCTGTTTCTCTCTCTCTCTCTCTCTCTCTCTCTCTCTCTCTCTCTCTCCTCTCTCTCTCTCTCTCTCTCTCTCTCTCTTCTCTCTCTTACACCACACACCACCACCACACACACACACACACACACACACACACACACACATCTCACACCTTCGGCCACTTTCAGTATATATAATGATCTCATTTAACTTACCACTTATAATTAAAGGTGAATATAAGAAGTGGTAGCAGTGACTAGTACTGCTCAAGACTGGTACACTTACTAGCATACTTGTAACAATGTTAACTCTTGTGTGATCTGTCTCGTATTGAGTATGTGACTGATGCTAGTTAAGAGCTCTTGATCCAGAGAATTGGAGATCTCTCCTTGGATCGAACATGATTACCTCCCATTCTCCCACTGTACCCCCACGAGTTTAGTACTTCCTAATAATAATAGTTATAATCTGTATATGACCAAAACAGTTAGTTCTGTAACTTTAAAATTATGCCCTGTAATATAATTTATAGTTATATTTAAGTGGAAGCACTAGACACGTAGGGGTCATACAGCTCTTGGAAATGGGAGATAATTAGGTTTGATCCAAAGAAGAGGAGCTCCAATTATGTGAATTAAGAGCCCTTCATTAGCATCAAGGCTCGTGTGAAATATATATATATATATATATATATATATATATATATATATATATATATATATATATATATATAGTGTGTCGTGCCGAATAGGTAAAACTGGTCATTTA
Organism: Cherax destructor; assembly: GCA_009830355.1. Taxonomy (NCBI): domain Eukaryota; kingdom Metazoa; phylum Arthropoda; class Malacostraca; order Decapoda; family Parastacidae; genus Cherax; species Cherax destructor. Next base: position 99,081 of record WNWK01004878.1, read on the forward strand.
GCAAGAGCTCATTTAAAATTAAGTCCTTTCTAAAATTTTCTCTTATACATTTAAAGATATATTTTTTCATTTATGTTAATATCAAAATTAATGATTTTGTACCAAAAGAACCTTAGAAAACTTACCTAACCTTATTATAACAAGCGCAATTTAATTTAGTCTAATCCAACTAAATATATTTTATATAAGTTTACATTAATTTAATAATAAACACTATGAAATATATATTTTTTCGTTATTCAGAATGATTTTTGCGAAATTATTGCATACACAAATTTTAGCTTGCCTTATTCGGCAAGAAAAGCGTTGCTATTTAAGCCAAAATCGCAAGTTTTATACTTATTCGGCACATATTATATATATAATATATATATATATATATATATATATATATATATATATATATATATATTATACACACACACACCTCAATAGAAACCAGTAAAGCACTGCTTACTTCATGTCAGCCTACGTGTGTTCTCAAAAAAATTTAGCCGTTATCTGAAGCATGTTTGGTTTTGATATTTTAATTAATATATTTTGATATACTGTCTATGGATGTTTATCATGTTGTGTACAGAAAGTTTTTATAAATGTTCTGAGGAACAGTTTCAAGTTCACCTGAACTTTTCATGTTCGTGTTCAACCAACTTTTGAAATTAGCCATAGAAGTTTGTAATCTCCAATACATACGTCGACTATTGAAAGTTTCCGACCTTTTTAAAATCTTAAAATTACTGCAGTAGACAGACGTGCTATGTATAAGTGTTTTATCAGTGATATATTTTTGTATGTGAAGCGTTCAACCCGTGTGGGATATTCAGCACCAGTAGAACAAACGATGAATAAACCTTGGTAATAGATACCGACAAATTAGAAAGACACGTGAGGAAACACTAGGACCCATACGTTGTCTAATAAGTCCTAGTGTTAGCTGACGCGTCTTTCTAAATCAGTAGCCTAGGGAGGATAGATCCTTCGCCCCTGATGTTGTTGGTAGAGAAATGTTTAACCCTGGGTATGTGCGAGTAGTTGGCGAGACGTTGAAATGGAATAGAAATAACATCAAGGTGGAGCAAATGTGAAACGCTGTGGGTACTTTTATTAACCACGTTTCGCCCACACTGACTTTTATCAAGTCACTAATTTGTTTAAACACTGGGTACGCGAGCGAAACGTCGTCGTTAATAAAGGTTTCCGTTGTATCTAAGTAATTTACTATGAAAATAAACCGGTTACTGGGGTAAACACACACAGATACCACAAGTACTAGTGTCTAGATACCGAGAATCTGGGAACACAGTTATGCAACACTTAGACATTAATTAGAGAAAGTTTCGCCCACAAATGCCGTGCATTGCAAAATTCTCGAGTGAAAGATTTACTAATAAATGTGGCAAGTGTTGCATACGTGTCTATTGCACTTGTGTACATCACTGAGATTCCCACACAATGGTGCATACAGTGTTAAAGACTTCTTTACTGACGACGTTTCGCTCAGGCAGTGGACTCTGTGAAGTCACTTGATAAAGCGGGTGATATGTTATCAATAAAGTGGTCCATAACAATGTATGTGTGTTTGTGCTAGCAGTTGCTCGTCCACTATGTAACGCTACGCAATAAATTATTTACATTTTAACTGCTTATTGCTTTTCATTTGCCTACCAACTTATAACCATAATTTTTAAAGGGGTGGAGGGATAAGCCAGTGGAAGGCTTCGGTCAGGTGACCAAAAGCTCCAGTGGCGGGTTATATGACTAAGACCCGCGTCAGGAAACACTTGCTCTGTTTCCTAACAAACCTTACCTAACCTAGCCTTTGCCTACCAAATATTATATTTAATGGCAAGTGATAAATGCGTATGGGTTATACAGCTCCTGGGAAGGAATCAAAATTTATCAATTATCCCGGCATCAAGTCCCGCCCCCCTCCATTTCGAAAGATCACAGAACATAACTCCTTCGTCGGCATCAAGGACCCCTCCCCCTTGAAGGATCACAGAACATGATTACTTCACCAGCATCAAGGACCCCTCCCCCTTGAAGGATCACAGAACATGATTACTTCACCAGCATCAAGAACTCCCCTTGAAGGATACCACGGTCATCAAAATCTACCTAGATACAAGTATATTCACGGGGAAGCGGTAAACTCTTAAGGGCCATACAGCAACCGCAGTACAAGAGATGAGGTGATCAGACGCACTACACTACGGCTACTTCAATAAAACTTACATCAAGTAGTTTAACGCTTAGAGTATAATAATAATTATATCAAATACTCCAATCTACAACTTAACCTTAAATAATAATAATCTTAATTCTTAAAGAGGTGGACTGGTAAGCCAGCGGAAGGCCTCGGTCAGGTGAGCAAAAGCTCCAGACCATTTTTCCTGACGAACCTAACCTAATCTACTTTTCACACACGAGACGGACAGATACGTCTCAACACCTTTCCCTCTTCACGTACGTAGCAGTCACTACATACCTATAGTTAACTGACTCATGTGGAGGGCATCCTAGGGAAGGGTCAGGACTACGAGCCTAATAAATATCACACTTGTCTTTCTTGGGTTATTCACTCTGGTGTGAAGAGGAATATTTGTTAAATTTAAAGAATATGCTAAATTTAGGATATACCAGTTAAATATAAAGAATAGACTAACTTTAGGATATATTTGTTACATATGAAGAATAAGCTAAATTTGTTACATATATTAAATTTTAGATCACCATCAACCTCATGGAAAGTTATGAACACAGAACTTGTTTTTGCATGTCAGTTCGTGTGGTTGATGGGGAGGGGGTATTGTTTAGCAAGGGCATGTTCGTGTGGGTGATGGGAGGGGGTATTGTTTAGCAAGGGCATGTCAGTTCGTGTGGGTGATGGGGAGGGGGTATTGTTTAGCAAGGGTATGTCAGTTCGTGTGGGTGATGGGAGGGGGTATTGTTTAGCAAGGGCATGTCAGTTCGTGAGGATGATGGGAGGTGGTATTGTTTAGCAAGGGCATGTCAGTTCGTGAGGATGATGGGAGGGGGTATTGTTTAGCAAGGACATGTCAGTTCGTGAGGATGATGGGAGGGTATTGTTTAGCAAGGACATGTCAGTTCGTGTGGATGATGGGAGGGGTATTGTTTAGCAAGGACATGTCAGTTCGTGAGGATGATGGGAGGGGTATTGTTTAGCAAGGACATGTCAGTTCGTGTGGATGATGGGAGGGGTATTGTTTAGCAAGGACATGTCAGTTCGTGAGGATGATGGGAGGGGGTATTGTTTAGCAAGGGCATGTCAGTTCGTGTGGGTGATGGGGAGGGGGTATTGTTTAGCAAGGGTATGTCAGTTCGTGTGGGTGATGGGAGGGGTATTGTTTAGCAAGGGCATGTCAGTTCGTGAGGGTGATGGGAGGGGTATTGTTTAGCAAGGGCATGTCAGTTCGTGTGGGTGATGGGAGGGGTATTGTTTAGCAAGGGCATGTCAGTTCGTGAGGGTGATGGGAGGGGGTATTGTTTAGCAAGGGCATGTCAGTTCGTGTGGGTGATGGGGAGGGGGTATTGTTTAGCAAGGGCATGTCAGTTCGTGTGAGTGATGGGGAGGGGGTATTGTTTAGCAAGGGCATGTCAGTTCGTGTGGGTGATGGGGAGGGGGTATTGTTTAGCAAGGGCATGTCAGTTCGTGTGGGTGATGGGGAATGGGTATTGTTTAGCAAGGGCATGTCAGTTCGTGTGGGTGATGGGGAATGGGTATTGTTTAGCAAGGGCATGTCAGTTCGTGTGGGTGATGGGGAATGGGTATTGTTTAGCAAGGACATGGGTGAAGAGTGGCGTGCGTGGGGGTGAGCATGTATCAATACATGAAGTGACGTCACCGAGTCCTCCCACCTGCTGCTGCCAACGCTACCACCACTACAACCAATACCACCACACCCCAGTCAACACACACCACTACACCCCCACCACCACTACTACCAATACCACCACACCCCAGCCAACACACACCACTACTCCCCCACCACCACTACTACCAATACCACCACACCCCAGCCAACACACCACTACACCCCCACCACTACTACCAATACCACCACACCCCAGTCAACACACACCACTACACCCCCACCACTACTACCAATACCACCACACCCCAGCCAACACACCACTACACCCCCACCACTACTACCAATACCACCACACCCCAGTCCAACACACACCACTACACCCCCACCACTACTACCAATACCACCACACCCCAGCCAACACACACCACTACACCCCCACCACTACTACCAATACCACCACACCCCAGCCAACACACACCACTACACCCCCACCACTACTACCAATACCACCACACCCCAGCCAACACACACCACTACACCCCCACCACCACTACGACCACTACTACCAATACCACCACACCCCAGCCAACACACACCACTACACCCCCACCACTACTACCAATACCACACACCCAGCCAAACCACCACTACACCCCCACCACTACGACCACTACTACCAATACCACCACACCTCAGCCAACACCACCACTACACCCCCAACTACACCACTACTACCAATACCACCACACCCCACCAACACACACCACACCACCACTACACCCCACCACCACACGACCACTACTACCAATACCACCACACCCCAGCCAACACACACCACTACCCCACCCCCACACCACTACTACCAATACCACCACACCCCAGCCAACACACCACTACACCCCACCACTACTACCAATACCACCACACCCCAGCCAACACACACTACACTACCCACCACTACACCAATACCACCACACCCCAGCCAACACACTACTACCACTCCACCACCACACCACACTACCAGCCACCACACAGCCAACTACACCACCACCCCACCACTACTACCAATACCACCACACCCCAGCCAACACACACCACTACACCCCACCACCACTACCAATACCACCACACCCCAGCCAACACACACCACTACACCCCCACCACCACTACGACCACTACTACCAATACCACCACACCCCAGCCAACACACACCACTACTCCCCCACCACTACTACCAATACCACCACACCCCAGCCAACACACCACTACACCCCCACCACTACTACCAATACCACCACACCCCAGCCAACACACACCACTACACCCCCACCACCACTACGACCACTACTACCAATACCACCACACCTCAGCCAACACACACCACTACACCCCCACCACCACTACGACCACTACTACCAATACCACCACACCCCAGCCAACACACATAACTACACCCCCACCACCACTACCACCAAACCTTCAGAATGACCACAGCCACCACCTGGCAATGTACATGAACAAGTTTCTATACATTCGTGCTGCCTATGCCCACTTAACACTAAAATAGTGTGCTAGCAGTGTGTTGTGGGTCGCGTCTATAGAGGGATAATGTTTAGAAAACTGCAGTCCTGTTGAAGACATGTGTAAGACAAATACATTCCTGCTGAAGACATTTAAGGGATGATGGTACAAAGAAAACAAAGTATGAACAATTTGTCAAGTCATATCTAAGAACCCGAGGATCAACATAGTGTTGCAGTTTTGCCCTGAGATCGTAACTCCTTCAGAAACTCACTACCAAGACAATCACTGGTAGTGGTAGCAGAAATGGTATACAGTACCTACAAGACGAGACATGTACCACACCTGGGTATCTTTACACTGGAAACAATGAATTGATAAAGCCATTGGTTATAATAATATTTCTACAAGTAGATATACAAGGTATATAGGCCTAGTTGACATCAATGGCATATTACCACATAGAAAGCCCCTTGTTTTGCAGAGCATTTCGGGTAAATTAGGTCAATTTTGTCCCTATGGCGCGACCCACACCATTCGACTAACACCCAGGTACCTACTTACTGCTAGGTGAACATGGACAGCAGATGTCTTAAGAAACGCCCTAATGTTTCCACCCGTACCTGGGATCGAACCACGGACCTCAATGTGTGAGCTGAGTGCGCTAGAAATTGAGCTACGGGACACTGCCAAACATCTTCAGAATGAAGATACCCAGATGGTTGCACTAGTATCTTACTCATACTTCACTGGCTGCCTGGACACACAATCTCATCAAGGATAAATGAACTCAAGGCAATTAACTTAAGCACACTAATCACCTAGGTGTACAAATTGACTGAAGTATAATGATGATGCTAACGACTTATTCAAATGAGTATTTTGCACATGTGAGTCCCACGTGATAATTGGGATTCCACCGCCACTGATAATTATTCAATTCCTGTAAATCGTTCTTTGTAAATTATTCAAAAAATCTTTCAGAGTTGAATGATTGCTTACTAGTATGTGGATGGGGAAGGATGTGAGTGATGCCGTGGAGGAGAGGAGGAGGATAGGTTAGGTTAGGTAAAGTTTGTCAGGAAACAGGTCTCAAGTCGTCATGATGACCCGCAACTGGAGCTTTTCGTAATCTGACCAAGGGCTTCAGCTGGCTTACCCCTCCACCCTTTTTAAAAATTATGGTTATGATTATAACCATTAAGTATATCATGAGTAGAGACGATGGAGTTTGAGTGCCTGGGAAGTGGGCTCGGGGAAGGGAATCTAGCAACTCACCCTAGAAACAAGCATTAGAGTCAAATTCAGAAGAAACCAGGAAAGATGTGGGAGGTGTGCGTGAGGTAAATAACAGCCAGGGAAGCCTTAATTACCAGCTGGCCCTCTTGGAGGGTTGCAGGTGGCTCTGGCGTTGTCCAGGTGTCCTCACCCTCGCCTGTTTACCTCTTTTCCCTCTCATACCCCTATTCATAAATTGTAGATTATCCATGAAAATAGGGTTGTCACTTCTCAAGAGTTTGCACGTACTTTATCATCGCTCCTACGAGTCAAAGTCATCGTTTTCACTCGTCAAAGTCACCGATGTCATGGGTCAGTTCATAGGTAATGTTCACAGGCATGTCCTTGGTAAGTAGTGGGCCCGGCGAGTCCTGCAGATTGGTAGCAAGTTATACAGGGTTCGGCAGGACGTTGGTGTTTGGTCCTCTTTCAACAGGAAAGGAGTGGCAAAGGAGTCTAGTTCCATTACCACCAGTGTCTACCTGACTCGGCCTAATATGTTGGCCCCCAGTGTCTACCAGACTCAGCCTAGTATTGATACACAAGCTTCTGGAAGATGCACTTGACTTAACCTAGTATTGACACACAAGCTTCTGGAAGATGCACTTGACTTAACCTAGTATTGACACACAAGCTTCTGGAAGATGCACTTGACTTAACCTAGTATTGACACACAAGCTTCTGGAAGATGCACTTGACTTAACCTAGTATTGACACACAAGCTTCTGGAAGATACACTTGACTTAACCTAGTATTGACACACAAGCTTCTGGAAGATGCACTTGACTTAACCTAGTATTGACACACAAGCTTCTGGAAGATGCACTTGACTTAACCTAGTATTGACACACAAGCTTCTGGAAGATGCACTTGACTTAACCTAGTATTGACACACAAGCTTCTGGAAGATACACTTGACTTAACCTAGTATTGACACACAAGCTTCTGGAAGATGCACTTGACTTAACCTAGTATTGACACACAAGCTTCTGGAAGATACACTTGACTCTTCCTAGTACTGATACACAAGCTTCAAAAGGATCCACCTTAAAACGCTTGTAAAAGTGCTAAATAGTGAGCAAGACCGTCCAATAACAAGCTAAGCTTTGGTGTGATTAAAATCCACGTGAGTTTGAAGAACCACAGATGCATTCAGTTATTGCCTGGCTGATGAACCAGCGCAAAAAGACCACCAGTGAATTACTGCGAGACCTATTAAATGAATAAATGAATGATTATATAACTAAATTACAATGGAATATGCAATGGCTCCTCATTTTTACAAACACTGTCACACAAACCTGCTTCTTAATTTGTCATTAAATTGTTTACACTTGTTATCAACAGACCCTATACTGTCTAGAGGAGGCGCTGAAGGTGGCCTCTTCCTCCTCCTCCTCTAGCTAAGGATTAGTCACCAGGCCTCAGTACGTGCCAAAATGAAAGTAATATATACATTAATAAAGGCGGGTGCCAGAGTTTACGGGCACTGCCACGGAATGTTGGCACTCTCCCATCTCCTTATACCCCAATAAATCTATCAACATACGTGTTTCAAACCCAAGAAAAAAATATCCATATAAATATACTCATAATTTTCAACAAGTACATATAGATATGTAAAAGCACATATCACTGAATGATTACATACATACATACATACATACATACATACATACATACATACATACATACATACACACACAGCCAGCTCGGCCAGGAGCTATGACTCGACCCATGCAACCACAACTAGGTGAGTACACACACATTATATATGTATATACGAAAAATACAGACATACACTCTTGGTATACTGTACACAATCTTGGCGTTATAATGTATATAGTATGACAGCAGTACTTACCAAGTTTTGTTCCAGGGCGTGAGGCAGGGTACAAGCTGCTAGCTCTTGTTCCAGGGTGTGAGAGATATGGTACAAGCTGCTAGCTCTTGTTCCATGGTGTGAGAGATATGGTACAAGCTGCTAGCTCTTGTTCCAGGGTGTGAGAGATATGGTACAAGCTGCTAGCTCTTGTTCCAGGGTGAGATATATGGTACAAGCTGCTAGCTCTTGTTCCAGGGTGTGTGAGATATGGTACAAGCTGCTAGCTCTTGTTCCAGGGTGTGAGAGCCATAGTACAAGCTGCTAACTCTTGTTCCAGGGTGTGAGCCATGGTACAAGCTGCTAGCTCTTGTTCCAGGGTGTGAGAGCCATGGTACAAGCTGCTAGCTCTTGTTCCAGGGTGTGAGAGCCATGGTACAAGCTGCTAGCTCTTGTTCCAGGGTGTGAGAGCCAGGGTACACGCTGCCAGCTCCTGTTCCTGGGTGTGAGAGCCATGGTACATGCTGCCAGCTCTTATTTCAGGGCGAGAGAGCCATGGTACACGCTGCCAGCTCTTGTTCCAGAGTGTGTGAGCCATGATACACGCTGCCAGCTCTTGTTCCAGTGTGTGAGAGCCAGGGTATAAGCTTCCAGCTCTTGTTCCAGGGTGTGAGAGCCATGGTACACGCTGCCAGCTCTTGTTCCAGGGTGTGTGAGCTATGATACACGCTGCCAGCTCTTGTTCCAGGGTGGGAGAGCCAGGGTACAAGCTGCCAGCTTTTGTTCCAGGGTACAACCCGCCAGCTCTTGTTCCAAGGCATGAGAGGCAGGGCACAACCCGCCAAGCTTTTGTTCCAAGGCATAAGGGCCAGGGTACAACCCTCCAGCTCTTGTTCCAAGGCATGAGAGCCAGTGTACAACCCGCCAGCTTTTGTTCCAAGGCATAAGGGCCAGGGTACAACCCTCCAGCTCTTGTTCCAAGGCATGAGAGCCAGTGTACAACCCGCCAGCTCTTGTTCCAAGGCATGAGAGCCAGTGTACAACCCGCCACACAAACAATGGCTACCAGACTGACGTTTTCGAAAACGCATTTGCTATTTATTTCAAGTTCTTTATTTACCTACGTCACTTTTCTCATTTTTTTAGTTTATTTCTCTACGTTTTCACTAAATTAATATTTTTTAATTAATATAAATTTAATAGACGTTTGTAAGGCGCTAGTGAATGCAAATACTGAATAATTTATGCTATCTTCCATTCCTTCAGTATTTTTCTAGTGACTGAATTATTACTTCATTATTATGCAAATACTGAATAATTTATGCTATCTTCCATTCCTTCAGTATTTTTCTAATGACTGAATTATTACTTCATTATTATGTTATTTATATCAATTATCATTTTAATAGCAGTTATTATTACCATGTGGCTTAGTTATTATTTATTTTTTGTTTGTTTACGTGTGAAATAAATAGCAGATGTTTGTTTTATTTCGTGTTTGGCCTCTTAATGTTGGGAAGAGTTCTTGATCCAAGGAACTGGAGCTACTCTCTACTAACTCGGATCAAACCTGATTACCTACCATTTCCTAGGTGTTATATGGCTATGAGTAAAATAAATTATAATGGGTACCAGCCGTCTCTTAGTGGTCTGACAGTGTGTGGTGGTCTGACAGTGTGTGGTGGTCTGACAGTGTGTGGTGGTCTGACAATGTGTAGTGGTCTGACACTGTGGTCTGTGTGGACTGACACTGTGTGGTGGTCTGACAGTGTATGATGGTCTGACACTGTGTGGTGGTGGTCTGACAGTGTGTGGTGGTCTGACACTGTGTAGTGGTCTGACACTGTGTGGTCTGACACTGTGTGGTGGTGGTCTGACAGTGTGTGATGGTCTGACAGTGTGTGGTGGTCTGACAGCGTGTGGTGGTCTGCCACTGTGTGGTGGTCTGACACTGTGTGGCGGCGGTCTGACACTGAGTGATGGCCTGATACACTGTGGGGTCTTGAAAGACATGTGATGGTCTGATACACTGTGTGGTGGTCTGACACACTGTGTGGTTGTCTGACACACTGTGTGGTGGTCTTGGAAGACGTGTGGTGGTCTTGGAAGACGTGTGGTGGTCTTGGAAGAAGTGTGGTGGTCTTGGAAGAAGTGTGGTGGTCTTGGAAGACGTGTGGTGGTCTGACACACTGTGTGGTGGTCTGACGTGTGGTGGTCTTGGAAGAAGTGTGGTGGTCTTGGAAGAAGTGTGGTGGTCTTGGAAGACGTGTGGTGGTCTGACACACTGTGTGGTGGTCTTGGAAGACGTGTGGTGGTCTTGGAAGAAGTGTGGTGGTCTTGGAAGAAGTGTGGTGGTCTTGGAAGAAGTGTGGTGGTCTTGGAAGAAGTGTGGTGGTCTGACACACTGTGTGGTGGTCTTGGAAGACGTGTGGTGGTCTTGGAAGAAGTGTGGTGGTCTTGGAAGAAGTGTGGTGGTCTTGGCAGAAGTGTGGTGGTCTGACACACTGTGTGGTGGTCTTGGAAGACGTGTGGTGGTCTTGGAAGACGTGTGGTGGTCTTGGAAGACGTGTGGTGGTCTTGAAGACGTGTGGTGGTCTTGGAAGACGTGTGGTGGTCTTGGAAGACGTGTGGTGGTCTTGGAAGACGTGTGGTGGTCTTGGAAGACGTGTGGTGGTCTTGGAAGACGTGTGGTGGTCTTGGAAGACGTGTGGTGGTCTTGGAAGACGTGTGGTGGTCTTGGAAGACGTGTGGTGGTCTTGGAAGACGTGTGATGGTCTTTTAACACGTGTGGTGGTCTTGGAACATGTGTGGTGGTCTTGGAAGACGTGTGGTGGTCTTGGAAGACGTGTGGTGGTCTTGGAAGACGTGTGGTGGTCTTGGAAGACGTGTGGTGGTCTTGGAAGACGTGTGGTGGTCTTTTAACACGTGTGGTGGTCTTGGAATATGTGTGGTGGTCTTGGAAGACGTGTGGTGGTCTTGGAAGACGTGTGGTGGTCTTGGAAGACGTGTGGTGGTCTTTTAACACGTGTGGTGGTCTTGGAACATGTGTGGTGGTCTTGGAACATGTGTGGTGGTCTTGGAACATGTGTGGTGGTCTTGGAACATGTGTGGTGGTCTTGGAACATGTGTGGTGGTCTTGGAACACGTGTGAAGGTGTGTATAGACGACAGTTTCCGGTGTTTAGAACACACTTTGTGTTTAAGCTGCCGGAAATCAACTCAAGCGTACCTTGTATCTTGGCAGCAGACACCTGTCCTCCTACTCCGCGGATCTTGTATCACTCAAGCTGGGTAACATTATTGCTTCTCAGAATTCTCGTGGCTGGCACACTTTTATGTTTACAATGTATACTGAGCCATAACTCTCTCTCACTCTCTCTCTCTCTCTCTCTCTCTCTCTCTATATATATATATATATATATATATATATATATATATATATATATATAAAATGTAACTTAGTGTGCAGCATTCTCCCAGCATGAAATAACATGCTGGACGATCATTTTGGCTCTTAAGCGAGTGTCCAAACACGACGGGCAGGGCAGGCACGGCAGGCACGGCAGGTACTGCAGGCACGGCAGATACAGCAGGCACGACAGGTCCAGCAGGCAGGAATAGTGAACTTGAGTTGGTAGTAGAAATACTACCTCACTGTGTCATGGGACGCCATTGATACCTTCTGCCTTGCCTCAGAGAATTTTCCCTCCTATCTGTTGCTGTCTTGCAACATTGCATAGCTCCTGACGACGCACGAGAGTGTGAAAGATCTAGAGCTGAAGATTTGCATCCTCATGTGGCTTGTTCTGCATGAAAGAGGTTGTGAGGAGCATACACGGGCATGCTGTGGTAGGTAGTCACTCACTGAACACCCGACAGAATAACAATGTCACGTTTATCAGAAAGAAAATCAATGAGGGAGGGAAGCTCAAAGAATAAAAACTATGGTACTAACCCTGTGCCATGGTACCTATCCTGAACCATGGTACCCACCCTGTACCATGGTGCCCACCCTGAACCATGGTACCCATCCCCATCCTGTATCATAGTACCCACCCTGAACCACAGTCACCACTATTTGTCATCTATTATTTTACATATGTACTTACATATATATAATATATATATATATATATATATATATATATATATATATATATATATATATATATATATATATATATATATATATATATATATTATAAATGTAAACTTCTCCTCTGTCCCCGCTCTGGAATGATGGAGATATCTTCATAAAAATTCCATTTCTCCCGTGCATGGGATAGGCTCTCGCGAGAGATGGTAATTACCAAGTGATACCAACTACAGCTCTGCTGGAAGCAAACCTTTAAATCTGCCACAGCTGATGAATCCTTAATGGAACACTTGACGATATCCTTGTTGGAGTGTTCCAGGTAATGTTGACAGATTTCATCACAACATGAGTCCCATCCAACGTGATGGAATATGACAGGAGAAACACCATCCTATGTGATGGAATAAGACAGGAGAAACACCATCCTGTGTGATGGAATATGACAGGGACACACCATCCTGTGTGATGGAATATGACAGGGACACACCATCCTGTGTGATGGAATATGACAGGGACACACCATCCTATGTGATGGAATATGACAGGGACACACCATCCTATGTGATGGAATATGACAGGGACACACCATCCTGTGTGATGGAATATGACAGGGACACACCATCCTATGTGATGGAATATGACAGGGACACACCATCCTGTGTGATGGAATATGACAGGGACACACCATCCTATGTGATGGAATATGACAGGGACACACCATCATATGTGATGGAATATGACAGGGACACACCATCCTGTGTGATGGAATATGACAGGGACACACCATCCTATGTGATGGAATATGACAGGGACACACCATCCTGTGTGATGGAATATGACAGGGAAGCACCATCCTATGTGATGGAATATGACAAGGAAACACCATCCAATGTGATGGAATATGACAGGAGAAATCCATCCTGTGTGATGGAATATGTAGCTATCACATTGAATAGGATAACAGCCCAATACTAATGTATATAATTTTGCTAAAAAAACTAAAATACATAGGTGTACCAGGCACACACACACACACACACACACACACACGACACTAGAGGACAGGAGGGTTAGGGGAGACATGATAACGACATATAAAATACTGCGAGGAATAGATAAGGTGGACAGAGACAAGATGTTCCAGAGAGGGGACACAGAAACAAGGGGTCACAATTGGAAGTTGAAGACTCCTATGAGTCAAAGGGATGTTAGGAAGTATTTCTTCAGTCATAGAGTTGTCAGGAAGTGGAATAGCTTAGAAAGCGACATAGTGGAGGCAGGAACCATACATAGTTTTAAGACTAGGTTTGATAAAGCTCGTGGAGCAGGGAGAGAGAGAGAGAGGACCTAGTAGCAATCAGTGAAGAGGCGGGGCCAGGAGCTATGACTCGACCCCTGCAACCACAAATAGGTGAGTACAAATAGGTGAGTACACACACACTGTTTCTCATTATTTCTGTCATTTGAGCGACGCTCTGAACTATCCCTGACATGGCAGTAAAGATTATCACGACGACCACCACCATTCAAGACCACAATTCCCACAGCTAGCATACAAGAGCACTTTCTCCATCCAATACATATGTAGCTTTAAGAAGAGGTATGATAAAGCTCATGGAGTAGGGAGAGAGTGGACCTAGTAGTGACCAGTGAAGAGGCGGGGCCAGGAGCTGTGAACCTACCCCTGCAACAACATATAGGTGAGTACACACACACACACTACTACAAACTTCCAACAGAATACTATGACTTGATTACTAGAGAAACATTACAGGCGGGCAGGTTCCCTCATGTATTATTCTTGCCCCGCGTCGACCTTCCAGTGATACGATATAATTAATACTAAATCCGAATGCGCCAACCAGTGCTGCGATATAATTAACGCAACATCAATGTAGAGGACGCGTTAATAAGGGGATTTAATTGCCTCATTATCATTTTATATTGCAGTGAGCGCTGCATTTATTCAATATTAATGGACGAGCCGAGGGATTCCCGTACGGCTATTTTGGCTATATGAAAAATAGTTTTGACATACGAGTGAGACCTGTAGCGTCGCTTCCACCCTCCATTACCAGCCTCCTCATCCTCTTCCTCCTCCCCCTCCTAATCCTCCTCCTCCTTCTCCGCCCCGTCTTTCTATTCGTAGACAGTCCAGAGACTGAGGATAGCAAACAATCCATGGAAGATTTCGATATAATTCAAAGGCGGAGTGCGACAATCAACGAAAAACTGACAATCTACGAAGGACTGATAGACAATCCACGGAGGACTGATCTAAGCAGGACTGGGAGACAATCAACGGGAGACTGATCTAAGCAGGACTGGGAGACAATAAACGGGGACTGATCTAAGCAGGACTGGGGGACAATCAACGGGGACTGATCTAAGCAGGACTGGGAGACAATCAACGGGGAACTGATCTAAGAAGGACTGGGAGACAATCAACGGGGACTGATCTTAACAGGACTGGGAGACAATCAACGGGGACTGATCTAAGCAGGACTGGGGGATAATCAACGGGGACTGATCTAAGCAGGACTGGGAGACAATAAACGGGGACTGCTCTAAGCATGACTGGGGGACAATCAACGGGGACTGATCTAAGCAGGACTGGGAGACAATCAACGGGGGTGATCTAAGCAGGACTGGGAGACAATCAACGGGGGTGATCTAAACAGGACTGGGAGATAATCAACGGGGGAGGATAAGAGTCCCACGAAATATCACTCTGGAATCAAAACGCTTTGACTATTTTGTCATTATTTCTGCCCTTTTCTCTGAACTATCCCTGATATGGTAGTAAAGACTATCACGACGACCACCATTCAAGACCAGTTCCCAGAGCTAACATACAAAAACACTATCTCCATCCAATACGGAGCATGGGAAAATGCACAAGATTTAGGGAAAGTATTCACAGTGGAGACAGAGAGGTTTCCAGCAAACCGAGGTGGTAGGGTGCACCAGCAAGTGCTGGACACACTGCACACAATCGACCACAACACCACCATGTGCTCCACAACAACACCCTGTACTCCACAAAAACACCCTGTACTCCACAACAACACCCTGTACTTCACAACAACACCCTGTGCTCCACAACACCACCCTGTGCTCCACAACACCCTGTACTCCACAACACCCTGTGCTCCACAACACCACCCTGTGCTCCACAACAACACCCTGTACTCCACAACACCCTGTGCTCCACAACACCACCCTGTGCTCCGCAACAACACCCTGTGCTCCGCAACACCACCCTGTGCTCCACAACAACACCCTGTGCTCCACAACAACACCCTGTGCTCCACAACACCATGTGCTCCACAACAACACCCTGTGCTCCACAACAACACCCTGTGCTCCACAACAACACCCTGTGCTCCACAACAACACCCTGTGCTCCACAACAACACCCTGTGCTCCTGCCTATCTAATTTATTAACCTTCTTCAGTAAAGCTTTTGAGGCTGTTGATCACGATAAAGAATTCGATATTGTTTATTTAGACTTTAGTAAGGCTTTTGATAGAGTACCGCACCAGAGACTGTTAAAGAAAGTGGCAGCTCATGGCATTGGGGGAAAAGTGCTGTCATGGATCGAGTCATGGCTCACCAATAGGAAGCAGAGAGTGTGCATAAATGGGGTTAAATCCGAATGGGGACTTGTAACAAGTGGTGTTCCACAGGGATCAGTCTTAGGCCCATTGTTATTTATAATATATATCAATGACCTTGATGAGGGAATTACTAGTGATATGAGCAAATTCGCCGACGACACGAAGATAGGTAGGATAATTGATTCAAACATAGATGTCATAGAACTTCAGGAAGATTTAGACAAACTTAATTCGTGGTCAGAAAAGTGGCAGATGCAGTTCAATGTAGATAAATGCAAGGTTCTGAAGCTCGGGAGTGTCCATAACCCAAGCACTTATAAGTTAAATAACGTAGAACTTAGCCATACAGATTGCGAGAAGGACTTGGGGGTGATGGTAAGCAGCAACCTTAAACCAAGACAGCAATGCCTAAGCGTACGTAATAAGGCAAATAGATTACTGGGATTTATATCAAGAAGTGTTAGCAACAGAAGTCCAGAGGTTATATTACAGCTTTATACATCATTAGTAAGGCCTCACCTAGATTACGCAGCTCAGTTCTGGTCTCCATATTACAGAATGGACATAAATTCGTTAGAAAACATTCAGCGTAGAATGACTAAATTAATACATAGCATTAGAAATCTTCCTTACGAAGAAAGATTGAAGACCCTAAAATTACATTCACTTGTAAGACGTAGAATGAGGGAGACATGATCGAGGTATACAAGTGGAAAATGGGTATTAACAAAGGGGATATAAATAAGGTCTTGAGGATATCTCTCCAAGAGAGAACCCGCAATAATGGATTCAAGTTAGATAAGTTTAGATTTAGAAAGGATATAGGAAAGTATTGGTTTGGAAATAGGGTAGTTGATGAGTGGAACAGTCTGCCTAGTAGGGTTATTGAAGCTAGGACCTTGGGTAGTTTCAAATTTAGGTTGGATAAATTCATGAGTGAGAGGGGTTGGATTTGAGTGGGACTCGCGCATGAGTGGGTAGAATTGTCAAAGCTTATTTCTTGGGTAGCTTTGAAAATTGGGTTGAGCAAATATTCTGTTAGTGGGATGGATTGTGAAGGACCTGCCTAGTATGGGCCAACAGGCCTGCTGCAGTGTTCCTCCTTTCTTATGTTCTTATGTTCTTATGTGTTCCACAACAACACCCTGTGCTCCACAACAACACCCTGTGCTCCACAACACCACCCTGTGCTCCACAACAACACCCTGTGCTCCACAACAACACCCTGTACTCCACAACAACACCCTGTGCTCCACAACAACACCCTGTGCTCCACAACAACACCCTGTACTCCACAACAACACCCTGTACTCCACAACAACACCCTGTGCTCCACAACACTGTGCTCCACAACAACACCCTGTACTCCACAACAACACCCTGTGCTCCACAACAACACCCTGTGCTCCACAACAACACCCTGTGCTCCACAACAACACCCTGTACTCCACAACAACACCCTGTACTCCACAACAACACCCTGTGCTCCACAACAACACCCTGTGCTCCACAACAACACCCTGTACTCCACAACACCCTGCGCTCCACAACAACACCCTGTGCTCCACAACAACACCCTGTGCTCCACAACAACACCCTGTGCTCCACAACAACACCCTGTGCTCCACAACAACACCCTGTGCTCCACAACACCACCCTGTGCTCCACAACAACACCCTGTGCTCCACAACACCCTGTGCTCCGCATCAACATCCTGTGCTCCACCTGGATACCTGGAGTATACCTGGAGAGAGTTCCAGGTGTCAACGCCCCTGCGGCCCAGTATGTGACCAGGCCTCATGTTGGATCAGGGCCTAATCAACGAGGCTGTTACTGCTACCTGGAGTCTACCTGGAGGGCATTCCGGGGATCGACGTCCCCGCGGCCCGGTATATGACCAGGCCTCCCGGTGGATCAGGGCCTAATCAACGAGGCTGTTACTGCTGGCTGCAGGTTGTCCAACGTACAAGCCACAGCCCGGCTGATCTGGCACTGAGTTTAGGTATCTGTCCAGCTCCCTCTTGAAGGCAACCAGAGGTCTACTGGTAATGCCCCTAATGGCTGGTGGGAGGCTGTTGAACAGTCTTGGGCCCCTGACACTTATTGTGTTTTCTCTTAGTGTACCAGTGGCGCCACTACTTTTCACTGGGGGTACGTTGCACCGTCTGCCAAGTCTTTTGCTTTCGTATGGAGTGATTTCTGTGTGCATATTAGGGACCAGTCCCTCCAGAATCTTCCAGGTGTAGATTATGATATATATCTCTCGCCTGCGCTCCAATGAATATAAGTCTAGTGCTTCCAGGCGTTCCCAGTAGTTAAGGTGTTTGATGGAACTTATACGTGCAGTAAAGGTTCTCTGTACATTCTCTAGATCTGCAATTTCACCTGCCTTGAGATCTGCAATTTCACCTGCTGGTCGCACGCAGTCCAACGTACGAACCACAGCCTGGCTGGTCAGGTACCGACTTTAGGTGCCTGTCCAGTGCCTGCTTGAAGACAGCCAAAGGTTTGTTGGTAATCCCCCTGATGTATGCTGGGAGGCAGTTGAATAGTCTTGGGCCCCTGACACTTATTGTGTTGTCTCTCAACGTGCTAGTGGCACCCCTGCTTTTCATTGGGGGGATGTTACATCGCCTGCCGAGTCTTTTGCTTTCGTAGGGAGTGACTCTCGTGTGCAAGTTTGGTACTAATCCCTCGAGAATTTTCCACGTGTATATAATAATGTATCTCTCCCGCCTGCGTTCTAGGGAGTACAGGTTTAGGAACTTCAAGCGTTCCCAGTAATTAAGGTGGTTTATCGCACTTATGCGTGCCGTGAAGGTTCTCTGCACATTTTCTAGGTCAGCAATTTCACCTGCCTTGAAAGGTGCAGTTAGTGTGCAGCAATATTCCAGCCTAGATAGAACGAGTGACCTGAAGAGTGTCATCATGGGCTTGGCATCCCTGGTTTTGAAGGTTCTCATTATCCATCCTGTCATTTTTCAAGCAGATGAGATTGATACAATGTTATGGTCCTTGAAGGTGAGATCCTCTGACATGATCACTCCCAGGTCTTTGACATTAGTTTTTCGCTCTATTGTGTGGTTGGAATTTGTTTTATACTTCGATGAGATTTTAATTTCCTCACGTTTTCCATATCTGAGTAATTGAAATTTCTCATCATTGAACTTCATATTGTTTTCTGCAGCCCATTTAAAGATTTGGTTTATGTCTGCTTGGAGACTTGCAGTGTCTTCAACACCACCCTGTGCTCCACAACAACACCCTGTGCTCCACAACAACACCCTGTGCTCCACAACACCACCCTGTGCTCCACAACAACACCATGTGCTCCACAACAACACCCTGTGCTCCACAACACCACCCTGTGCTCCACAACACCACCCTGTGCTCCACAACAACACCCTGTGCTCCACAACAACACCCTGTGCTCCACACCACCCTGTGCTCCACAACAACACCCTGTGCTCCACAGCACCATCCTGTGCTCCACAACAACACCCTGTGCTCCACACCACCACCCTGTGCTCCACAACACCACCCTGTGCTCCACAACAACACCCTGTGCTCCACAACACCACCCTGTGCTCCACAACAACACCCTGTGCTCCACAACAACATCCTGTGCTCCACAACACCACCCTGTGCTCCACAACACCACCCTGTGCTCCACAACAACACCCTGTGCTCCACATCACCACCCTGTGCTCCACAACAACACCCTGTGCTCCACAACACCACCCTGTGCTCCACAACAACACCCTGTGCTCCACAACAACACCCTGTGCTCCACAACACCACCCTGTGCTCCGCAACAACCACCCTGTGCTCCACAACAACACCTTGTGCTCCACAATACCACCCTGTGCTCCACAACAACACCCTGTGCTCCACAACACCACCCTGTGCTCCACAACACCACCCTGTGCTCCGCAACACCACCCTGTGCTCCGCAACAACACCCTGTGCTCCACAACATCCTGTGATCCACAACACCACCCTGTGCTCCACAACAACACCCTATGCTCAACAACAACACCCTGTGCTCCACAACAACAACCCTGTGCTCTACAACAACACCCTGTGCTCCACAACAACACCCTGTACTCCACACATACCCTGTGCTCCACAACACCACCCTGTGCTCCACAACACCACCCTGTGCTCCACAACACCACCTTGTGCTCCACAACACCCTGTGCTCCACAACACCCTGTGTTCCACAACAACCCCTGTGATCCACAACAACACCCTGTTCTCCACAACAACACCCTGTGCTCCACAACACCACCCTGTGTTCCACAACACCACCCTGTGCTCCACAACACCACCCTGTGCTCCACAACACCACCCTGTGTTCCACAACACCACCCTGTGCTCCACAACAACACCCTGTACTCCACAACAACACCCTGTGCTCCACAATACCACCCTGTGATCCACAACACCCTGTGTTCCACAACACCCTGTGACCCACAACACCCTGTGCTCCACAATACCACCCTGTGCTCCACAACATCACCCTGTGTTCCACAACACCACCCTGTGCTCCACAATACTACCCTGTACTCCACAACACCCAGTGCTCCACAACACCACCCTGTGCTCCACAACACCACCCTGTGCTCCACAACAACACCCAGTGCTCCACAACACCACCCTGTGCTCCACAACACCACCCTGTGCTCCACAACACCCTGTGCTCCACAACAACACCCTGTGCTCCACAACACCCAGTGCTCCACATCACCACCCTGTGCTCCACAACAACACCCTGTGCTCCACAACACCACCCTGTGCTCCACAACAACACCCTGTACTCCACAACACCACCCTGTGCTCCACAACACCCTGTACTCCACAACACCCAGTGCTCCACAACACCACCCTGTGCTCCACAACTCCCTGTGCTCCACAACACCCCTTGATTCAAAGCACCGCTGTACTTCAGAGCTCCACCCAACATAGAAGGAACACCTCACATGCAAACATTCTCCTGGGAGATGAGCTCCTTGATGAAGGGAGAGGCTAGCCAGGTGCAAGCATCTCGAAGGCATTCTGCAAGCAAAACCCTGCCAGTTAAGATGCCTTGAAACCCAAGTCTTCTTGCCCAGTAGACAAACTGGTCTGGAAGCAATTATCAAGCTGGGATGCTTCCCTCTACTCACTGCTTGATCCTCTTCACCAAACACCCAACTTAGGAGAATTGTTTCAGCTCGGTTGGTAGCACACTCAGCTCACACACTGAGGTCCGTGGTTCGATCCTCCGGTACAGGCGGAAACATTAGGATGTGTTTTCTTAAGACACCTGCTGTCCATGTTCACCTAGCAGTAAAATAGGTACCTGGGTGTTAGTTTACTGATGTGGGTCTCATCCTGGGGACAAAATTAACCTAATTTGCCAGAAATGCTCTGCATAACCAGGGACTTTCTATATAGTATGTCATTGATGTCAGCTATGGTCTGTATAAGTTGTATCATGTACTTGTAGAAATAAAGATTATTATTATTATTATTATTATTATGTATCCTTCTTGAGTTTTTGGTTTCTCTTGTTGAAATCCTGGCATTTTGTGTCAAGGAATCTGCTTTCCCACATGTTGGTGAGGTTGACTCACAACATCGTAATAATAATAATGTAGATAAATGATTCAGAGAACCGACAAGTTGATAAATTCACATGTGCAACACTTTGGTATCTTTACTGAGGAAACGTTTCACCACACGGTGGCTTCATCAGTCCTATACTGATAACATCGACTCCAGGCTGAGGGACTGATTACCTCAAACTCCTTCTGACCTTCACCATTCTTCTTTGTATAGGACTGATGAAGCCACACAGTGGCTTCATCAGTCATGTGTTGCACATATGTCTAATTTATCAATAATAATAATGATTTTTATTTCAGGATGATGCAATGTTTATACAGAGATGGGTAACATTTAGTTGTGTATGTAGTGACCCTTAGTTATAAATATTATTTCTGGCAACATAACTGTAAACAAACCACGGAACGGGTGGGGATTGAACCCGCGGCGAATACCCGAACTCACAGGCCAGTACGTTAACCACTGGGCCACCTAACTGTAATACGATTCATCTTGGAATCGTTCAATGATTCGTTAGGTTAATGAGGTTTGAAGTCTATAGACTACACGAGGGTTATTAAGGCTGCGTGAGACTTGTTCAACACCTGTCAAGACTCCCTAAATCATACCAAGTTTCGCCCAAAGTGGGACTAAGTGTCGGAATTACCTGTCTACCCAACCCAGTACCGTGGCGTGTTGTCAATGTCCCAGGACTGGACCCACGATAGTCGACTAACACCCAGGTACCTGTTTATTGCTTGCTAAACACAAGCAATAAGTGTTAAGAAACTAACACCCAGGTACCTATTTACTGCTAGGTGAACAAGGAGGAGCAGGTGTCAGGAAACTTGCACATACATTTTGCCTCCACTAGGAATCGAACACACGACTTCTCGGTTATAAGACGAGAACTCCGCAACCCGTAAGGGTCATACAAAGCCTGAAAAATGGGAAGCATTCAGGTACAGTACAAGAAACGAGAGGGCAACTCCAGTCCCTTGGATCAAGGGCCCTCAGAAGCATTAATTATACACAACCTAAATACTTAGAGAATTAAGGTCACGTTATTTTTGTAATAGTCATAAAATAATGCGCTTTGATGCTGATGAAGGCCTCTTGATCAAAGGGATCAGAGCTACCATCCATAACCTCTTTTGAATGACACAAACATGGAGGGTGGATCAAGCCTCCACCACTGCTGGTGGAGGCCCGCTGCCCCACATATCCATCACAGCCTGGTTGATCTGGCACCTGGTGAAGATACTTGCCCAGTTTTCTCTTGAAGACTCCCAGCAGTGTTTCTGATATCTTCTGGTATGATGTTGAATAGTCTGGCACCACGGATGTTGATACAATGTTCTCTTATTGTAATCACGGTGCCCTTGCTTTTCACTGGGTTTATTTTACACTTCTATCTCTCTCACTTCAGTGTTGTTACGGCAGTGTGCAGATTTGGGACCAGGCCCTCAAGTACTTCCCTGGTCTATATTATCGTGTAACTCTCTTCCGCTCCGGTGACAACATATATATCAGGACATTGAGGTGTCTCCAGGAATTTAAATGTTTTATTGGCTCTATGCGCGCGTAAATGATCTCCGCAACTGTTCTGGAGGATCAAGTCTCCAGCACTCTGTGTTTAATGTTCACGAGAGGTTATAGTCTCTCTCTCTCTCTCTCTCTCTCTCTCTCTCTCTCTCTCTCTCTCTCTCTCTCTCTCTCTCTCTCTCTCTCTCTCTCTCTCTCTCTCTCTCTCTCTCTCTCTCTCTCTCTCTCTCTCTCTCTCTCTCTCTCTCTCTCGAGGGTGACTCCCTGGGGCGGCTATTTCAGTATCATTCTTGTCATGACATAACCAGCGTTAGTGACATTAGTGAACACATGCCCCGCAAGCCTCAACTACCCACCCTCCTACCCACCACTACTAACACCCCAACCACGAACACCACACCACCACCACGGATACCCCAACCACCACCACCACTACTAACCCCTACCACGAACACCACTACCACCACTGACAACACACCTGCCGTCACAAGCAGACACTAGGGAAAAACGAAATATAAATAACATAACACAACTAGTATTTGCAGAATGACACGAGAAACATCAAGAGACTGACGCTGGGAATCTTATAATATACTTAACATAATAAAACAAAGATAATACAACACAGTATTGTGTGCAGAAACACTTAGGTTCATAAATTACCTGCCTGGCCTTCTATCCTTAATTATTTTAAATGAAAATTCTTGGTAGGAATCAATTGGTTTATATATGTGAGTATATCATACGATGTGACGGGTGTCTGGAAGCCTTCACAGGAAGTAACTACCATTAGTGGTGTGTATACGAGGCTGTCAGGTTGTATGTCATGGGTTTATGTGAAGATGAATCATGCACACTGATATTTTACACTCAAAACTGTCTCCATGTGTGCACTCACCTAATTGTGGTTGCAGGGGTCGATTCATAGCTCCTGGTCCCGCCTCTTCACTGGTCGCTACTAGCTCCACTCTCTGCCTGCTCCATGAGCTTTATCATACCTCTTCTTGAAGTTATGTATGGATCCTGCCTCCACTAACTCACTCTCCAGGTTGTTCCACTTCCTGACAACTCTAGGGCTGAAGAAATACTTCCTAACATCCCTGTGACTTATGAGTCATAGGGATGTGTGTGAATGGGGGCGGGGGAGGTGCCAACCACCACTACCATGGTTGCCGCTGTCCACCTCCACCACCATGATGGGGACCCAACACCTGTTACACTACGTTTTTTATACCAGAATAGTTTACCCCTAGTGTTGTGTTTGACGTTTCGCCAATACACCAACACGCAATAACACATCACACATTCCATTCTTCTCTGTATTGAAAAAAAATGAACTGAGGATTATATAATTTTCATTTGATATCATTGTGAGCACTTAAATTTTAAAAGCTTCTGCTAGATCCTCAGAGCAAGGTGGGGACACAACAGGCATTACCTCTCTGGATCGCAACACCGAGGCTCTAGAAAAAAAAGAGGTATGCGAGAAACTCGTCAGAAGATTCCATAGCAGCTTCGCAGCCGACCAAGGGCAAGAATAAGGTAAAAAAAAAAAAAAGACAAAGCCGTAATAATGAAAAAAACATGAACGTGGGACCAACACTGTTATATGGGTGTGAAAATGTGGCTGAATGTGTTTGCGGTGTCAGGCAGCACGACTGCTAGCGCACCCAACTTACACACTGAGGTCTGGGGATCGATCCCCAGTACGGCTGGAAACACGTCTTAATGTTTCCACCCATACCGGGAATCGAATCGAATCGAACCTGGAGGGCATTTCATGGGGCTTTGATCCCCGGAATGCCCTCCAGGTCGACACACTGAGGTCCGTGGTTCGATCTCCGGTATTCGTGGAAACATTAAGACGTGTTTCCAGCCGTACCGGGGATCGATCCCCGGACCTCAGTGTGTAAGCTGTGTGCGCTAGCAGTGGTGCTGCCTGACACCGCATGTAAGCTGTGTTACCAACTCAGGTGCGGAACACCCTGCTGGAGGGAAGCTTTACCTTAATCGTCCAAAACAAGTCTCTAATACCTAACATGTCTTCCACTTTCTTCTCAATCCTGTCTTCTTCTCTGCTCCCCATTTTTTTTTCGTTTAACTGCTTGATAATTGTCACGACAAACTGAAAAGTTGTCTAAACCTTCCTCTCCAATATATATTGATTTTTTTTTTGTGTGAAACAAAGTATCTATAAAATGATATATTTTTTGTACTTGTGTTTGAAAATGAGAAATGAAAAGGTTTGGTAGAATTACGTGTGTTTACAAAGCTGTGACTTTTGTCCACGTCAGTAAGAGTATATGATGATAAACAATATACTTACCTATTTGTGGTTGCAGGGGTCGATTCACAGCTCCTGGCCCCGCCTCTTTGCTGGCCGCTACTAGGTCACTCTTCCCACTCCATGAGCTTTATCATACCTCTTCTTAAAGCTATGTATGGATCCTGCCTCCACTACTCGTGTGTGTGTGTGTGTGTGTGTACTCACCTAATGTGGTTGCAGGGGTCGATTCTCAGCTCCTGTGTGTGTGTGTGTACTCACCTAATTGTGGTTGCAGGAGTCGAGTCACAGCTCCTGGCCCCTCCTTTTGTGTGTGTGGTACTTAAATCTACATTTTGTATTTCAGAGTAACAGCCACAGCACTGATATCACAATATACAGACATCAGTGCAAGTTTTTTCACTATGAGTGCCGTGGCATGTAGTGCTGTTGGTGTGTCCTCTCGCTGGCAGTGACAGTGCCAAAGCGGCCTCACTGATGGCACCTCTTGTGGCATCCCTGGTATGTCTTAGCAAAACACCTTCAACATCTATGTGAAGCCTAGTATGTGTGTCGAATTAGTACCCTTCCTCCCAGTTCTCACCTCAGTTTAAGCCTAACATAATCTAGTCTAATCTAAGTCCGGTCTAACCTAACCTGATCTAACCTGTTTAACTTAGCCTAATTTAAGTCTAATCTAACTATATTAGGCTATATTAACTTAAGATTAGCCTAGACTGATCTAACCTAATTTTAACATAGCCTAATCTAACCTAATTTTAACCTAGCTTGAGTTTAGCCTAGCCTAATCTAACCTAATTTTAACCTAGTCTAATCTAACCTAAGTATATAGCCTAACAGAACGTAACCTAACCTAACCTAACGCAACCTAAGTTTAAAACCACATATCAGCTAAGTTATTTCTATCAATAACTCATCTGCGGGGAATAAAAGTTACAATACACGGCTGGCGAATATCACATAAGACAGATTAAGAACATACACTGGCCGAAATGCACATGCATAATAGTGGCTTTCTTATGTGCTTATCAATACTGATGGACTGATTACATCTTCTTTACTACACTACTTCTATTCCCTCTGTATCTGACTGAAGAAGCCTACTGTGCAGGCGAACCGTTTCATCAATAGATACCCATGTACCCAGGAACGGAGCTATTATGAAGCTAATGAAGCATAAACTTCAGGGCCCCTGATCCCGGAGGGGCCCCCAGAAACGATTTTAGTCCACATTGCTTAAAAATTTTGGGTCTACTGTATGAGGGGTTGCGAAGGGGGCCCCCATAACAGTTCAAGCTTCAGTGCCCCTAATCCCGGTGGGGTCCCAGAAACGACTTCAGTCCACATTGGTTAAAAATTTTGAGTTTACTGTATGAGAAGGGGTTGCGAAGGGGGCCCCCATAACAGTTCAAGCTTCACTGGCCCCAAAAAATGTAGGTCCGCCACTATATATATGTATCTGCGAGACACTAAAGAAAAGTTAATAATTTGAGGCATCTGGTCGTAGGAAGCACCAATGGTCAACTTTGCCAAAACTTGATCTAAATTGGAATCTTTACGAGGATGTTAGTGTCAGCGAGGTTTATTTTATGCTGTTCCTGGTCGAACAAGGTGTCTTGACACACACGTCTGAGAACACTAACATGTCTTGCTTGTTATGTCTGAACAGACACGGATAGTTAAAGGGGGACCTTTTATTGTTACGATGTTTCACCTACAAGAGACTTTATTGAGCTTTACTGAGGCCTCTTATAGGTGAAACGTTGGCTTGATAAAGCCTTTTGTGAGTGAAACGTTTGCTTGATAAAGCCTTTTGTGAGTGAAACGTTTGCTTGATAAAACCTTTTCCAGTAGTAGTAGTTCTAGCAGTAGTATTTGTAGTAGTAGTTCTAGTAGTATTTAGTAGTAGTAGTTCTAGTAGTAGTATGTGATAGTAGTATGTGATAGTAGTAGTAATAGTTGTAGTAGTAGTAGCAGCACTGGTAATAGTAATAGCAATGTAATAGTAGTGGTAATGGTAATAGTAGTTGTAGTAGAATTAATAGTAGTAGTAGTAGGAAGCTTGGTTGGTAGCGTCCTCAGCTCACACTGAGGGTCCGTGATCGATCCCCGGCACGGATGAAACGTTGGGCATGTTTCCATACACCTGTTGTCCCTGTTCACCTAGCAGTAAGTAGGTACCTGAGTGTAGTCGACTGTTGTGGGTGGCATCCTGGGGTACAAGATTAACCTAAGTTGTCAGAAATGCTCTGTATAACCAGGGACTTTCTATATAGTATGGAATAATGTCAGCTAGATCTGTATCACTAGTAGTAGTAATAGCGAGGAATCTTAGTACAGGAACAACAGACCGTGTGTTAGCCTTCATGAGTGAAGTGGTTTAGATGGTCTCTAATACTTCCCCTGCCCCTCCATCCTCCACACACACACAAGCACGTCAATATTATTCCTACTCACTCTCTGAGTGCATCAAGCAAGGCCACACTGCACATCTCAGGCCAACACAGCAGACGCCTGCAGAGTTTAACCTTGCTTCCTGTGTTGTCTAGTGGCTAGGATACCAGGCTCTCATCCGGACACAACTGTGGAAGAAATTTTTGGCATGTCATGGAGCAATTTTCGCAACAGAGACGTTAGTTCGAACCCTACATGAGGCGGGATATATAAGCATGGTCTCCTAACACCTGTTTACAGAGTAGTAAATAGATCTAAGTTAGTTTACTGTTGAGGGTGGCATCCTGGCAAAGGACTAAGAATCCCAATGGAAATAAGGCACAGTGCTTGGCTTTCTTGGGTTATCAAACCCTCCAGGGTTAATTATCCGAATAATATTTTTTTGCTTATATACTACGGATAACTAAACATTGAATACCAAAAAAACTATTTCCGAACAGATTATTATTATAATGGGGAAGTGCTAAACCCTTAGGATTATACAGCGCCTGTGGGGAGGAGGGAATGGAAGGAATTCAGGCTTAATTTAAGGAACTGGAGCACAGATACAATTCCCCTTGAGGGGTATACTTTACAGAAAGCCTCTGGTTATGCAGGGCAATTCAAAATTAACTTTAAACTTATTGACATTACACAGATGTTTAGTTAAAGTTACAGCTAGGCTTTAAATAATAAGATTTTACAAGGACCCCAATATTACCTGGAGTTTACCTGGAGAGAGTTCCAGGGGTCAACGCCCCTGCAATCCGGTCTGTGACTAGGCCTCATGTTGGATCAGAGCCTGATCAACCAGGCTGTTACTGCTGGCCGCACGCAGTCCAACGTACGAACCACAGCCTGGCTGGTCAGGCACCGACTTTAGGTGCCTGTCCAGTGCCCGCTTGAAGACAGCCAGGGATCTATTGGTAATCCCCCTTATGTATGCTGGGAGGCAGTTGAATTGTCTTGGGCCCCTGACACTTATTGTGTTGTCTCAACGTGCTAGTGGCACCCCTGCTTTTCATTGGGGGGATGTTACATCGTCTGCCGAGTCTTTTACTTTCGTAGGGAGTGATTTTTGTGTGCAAGTTTGGTACTAATCCCTCTAGGATTTTCCAAGTGTATATAATAATGTATCTCTCCCGCCTGCGTTCCAGGGAGTACAGGTTTAGGAACTTCAAGCGTTCCCAGTAATTGAGGTGGTTTATTGTAGTTATGCGTGCCGTGAAGGTTCTCTGCACATTTTCTAGTTCAGCAATTTCACCTGCCTTGAAAGGTGCAGTTAGTGTGCAGCAATATTCCTGCCTAGATAGAACAAGCGACATGAAAAGTATCAACATGGGCTTGGCATCCCTGGTTTTGAAGGTTCTCATTATCCATCCTGTCATTTTTCTGGCAGATGCGATTGCTACAGTGTTATGGTCCTTGAAGGTGAGATAATCTGTCATGATCACTCCCAGGTCTTTGACATTAGTTTTTCGCTCTATTGTGTGGTTGGAATTTGTTTTATACTCCGATGAGATTTTAATTTCCTCACGTTTTCCATATCGGAGTAATTGAAATTTCTCATCATTGAACTTCATATTGTTTTCTGCAGCCCATTTAAAGATTTGGTTGATGTCTGCTTGAAGACTTGCAGTGTCTTCAATGGTGGACACTTATGCAGATTCGGGTGTCATCTGCAAAGGAAGACACGGCACTGTGGCTGATATCCCTGTCTATGTCCGATATAAGGATGAGGAACAGGATGGGAGAGAGTACTGTGCCTTGTGGAACAGAGCTTTTCACCGTGGCCGCCTCAGACTTTACTCTGTTGACTACTACTCTTTGTGTTCTACTTGTTAGGAAATTATAGATCCATCTACCAACTTTTCCTGTTATTCCTTTATCACGCATTTTGTGTGCTATCACACCATGGTCACACTTATCAAAGGCTTTTGCAAAGTCTGTGTATATAACATCTGCATTCTGTTTGTCTTCTAGAGCATCCAGGACCTTGTCGTAGTGGTCCAGTAGTTGGGACAGACAGGAGCGACCTGCTCTAAACCCATGCTGCCCTGGGTTGTATAATTGATGGGTATCTAGATGAGTGGCGATCTTGCTTCTTAGAACCCTTTCAAAGATTTTTATGATATGGGACGTTAGAGCTATTGGTCTGTAGTTCTTTGCTATTGCTTTACTGCCGCCTTTGTGGAGTGGGGCTATGTCTGATATTTTTAGTAACTGCGGGACGACCCCAGTGTCCATGCTCTCTCCATAGGATGTTAAAAGCACGTGATTGGGGCTTCTTGCAGTTCTTGATGAACCCTGAGTTCCAGGAGTCAGGGCCTGGAGCGGAGTGCATGGGCATGTCATTTATCGCCTTTTCGAAGTCATGTGGCTTCAGGGTAATGTCAGATAAGCTTGCGTCTACCAGGTTCTGTGGCACTCTCATAAAAAATTCATTTAGGTCTTCAACTTTCAGTCTGGTTAGCGGCTCGCTAAAAACTGAGTCATACTGGGACTTTAGTAACTCACTCATTTCCTTGCTGTCATCTGTGTAGGACCCATCTCGTTTTAGTAGGGGCCCAATACTGGATGGTGTTCTCGACTTTGTTTTGGCATAAGAAAAGAAATACTTTGGGTTTCTTTCAATTTCTTTCAAATACTTTGGGTTTCTTTCATTTATGGCTTTTAGTTCTTCCCGCATTTCTTGAGTCCTGTAAGATTCCTTTAGTTTTAATTCGATGTTTGCTATTTCTCTGACCAGTGCCTCCCTACGTATTTCAGATATATTGACCTCTTGTAACCGCTGTTATTCTTTGCCTTCGCCTGTATAGGGAGCGCCTCTCTCTTTCTAGTTTACATCTTATCCTCCTTTTCCTTAAGGGAATTTGCCTTGAGCAAACCTCAAGTGCCACAGGCCACTTGAATTTTTTTTTTTTTGCGGGGGGGGGGGAGGGTTGAGGGGTTATCCTAGGTAATTTACACACCCGTTATTCCAAAGGGCTGAACTCTTCTCCATGCTGAGGGACTGACAACCTCAAACTATTTCTCCAATGTTGATGGACTTCTGCTGCTTTCAATCCATTCTCTTTATTTGACTGAAGAAGCCTTCCGTGTAGGCGAAACGTTTCAACAATAAAGATACCCAACCGTTGCATGTCTTACTCATAACTTAATTAAGGGGCGTGTCAAGTTTCGCGGCGCCGGTAAGAAAATTCGGAAAAAACGGAAAATGAGTTTTGTTTACAGAAAAATAGTTTAAGAATCTGGCAATATTTTGGTGAAAATCCCATTGTAATACGACTTTTCTAAAGCAAATTATAGCTATTTGAACTTTTAATACATTGGAATATTTCCCATGGATGCCACCCATAACGGTATTCATTTATCGCCTTTTTAAATCATTTTGGCTTCAGGGTAATGTCAGAAAGCTTGCGTCTACCAGGTTTTGTGGCCTCTCCAAAAAAACATTTAGGTCTTCAACTTTCCCCTCTGGTTAGCGGCTCGCTCAATCATACTGGGGCTTTAATAAATTTTTCCCCCTTTCCCTTTCTGTCATCTGTTAGGACCCATCTCGTTTTAGTAGGGGAATTTCTGGATGGGGTTCTCAAAATTTGTTTTTTTCATAAGAAAAGAAATACTTTGGGTTTCTTTCAATTTCTTTCAAATACTTTGGGTTTCTTTCATTTTATGGCTTTTAGTTCTTCCCGCA